>JAZHPH010000011.1:2027239-2329739 GCA_037356405.1 Nasonia oneida | reverse complement strand
CGTTTTTCCATTCGTTGGCTCTGCATCGTCCTTCTTAAGTTCGTATATCTAGAAATGAAAATGATGTTTGAGTTATAGTGTGCACATCGAAAGTAAAAATCACAAGGATAATCGATTGAACTGTAACTCACTTGAATGTACGCTTCAGTTAAGGTTATCATCTGGGGTAAGATTTGTGTAACATGCAAATCTTGCAACTCGTACCATTGCCCAGTTGCCTTGTGCAATATGTGCACTCTGTAAGTACCATGACTAGGTTCACCATCGTGGACGATGTTGGCCACGAGTTCGTATGTTGTACACGGATGCATCGCTTTCACCTCTGGCGTAAGGATATCCCCAAAATCAACATTTCTGAAAAAGATATAGCCCACATGAGTTTTTGTGTTTTAAGGAAATATGCATAGATGATACTCACTTTACTGGAAAGTTGACAATCGTAGGGTTCTTTTCCACAAAGAAAGTGTTCTTGGTAAATCGCTGAAATATAAATATTTTTGTAAAATCGTAACAGATTTTTCTACCTTATTATATGAAATTGCAATTACCTTGATGTACAGAATAAGAAATGGCGGAAGTTCCCTAATTTCAAACCTCTTCATAAAGTTTTCTTTGTATGTCTTGTATTCCTTTTCGGAAACAGCATTAAATTTGTTCAAAAGGGTGTACAAATTAACCTACAGAAATTAAAGTTTATATCAATATGATAAAAACAAAGTATGTATAGAAATATGTTATGTATAAATAAACGTGAATATGAAAAAAAATTACTTGTGGAATAATGTTCTCTGCATGCTGATCTTTAAAAAGAGGTGGAGGAGGCAAATCGCAAGTCAAGTACAAGAATGGACTCTCAGTCACAGTTTCACCATATTCAACTGTGTTCAAGAGTTCACTTCGCTGACTTTCTTCCAATTCAAGCGGTGGTATTTTCCGCGTATAAATCCTCATATGCCCCAAAAACGTCTTGTATATTATACTCGAATCTTTCTTTTTTGTGCCATTCAATGCTATATGAAGTGCATTCAAGAACCATGAAAGGAAATCCACAGGATCACCTGAAATTTGAGTAATGTTATTAACAATATTCTTATAATTTCTACAGGAAAATCGTACACACCTTGCTCGGTAAATTGAAACTTCTTTTTACTCCACAAAACTACCGCCTGTAACATTTCATGAGGGCTTACATGTGCCTTAAAATTACGTGGATTCCATAATTTTCTCATTAATTCTCCAAACCTTTGTACAAGTTGGTATGATGAATCTCCTGGTGGTCTTTTAACCTTTGAATAATTTGATTCCCTCAAAAAGTAGTCACGAAGTGGTGTGACATGAGACAGCGCCTGTTAAAGTGATTTAGACTTAGATAGAACATTGATGTTGAGAAAATCTATTAATATAATATATTACCTGCAAAATTACATTGCAATAATCATTAGCTTTGATATTGTTCATGCCAACAATGCCCGGAGAGTACATTGAGCCATCAATAGCCCTGGAAAGTTTATCATTCCTATCCAATTGAGCAATTTGATATTTATCAAATGTTGGGTTAAGAACATATTTTATATCATCAAGCGACGAATCTGCAATGCAATAAGTTGAATTAGATATGAATTAAAATGATAATGTATGCTCTGCTTCAAGCTATATCCTCACCTATAATTTCGTAATTGTCCGGTAAACAGTAAAACTTTAGTGTGTGGAGATTCAAAAAGACGTGATGGTATTCTGCTACGCTATGTGTATAAGCATGTGTATTGTTTCCACGACCCTGGAAATATTTTCCACACACAAGACATGCGTACACATTTATTCTTGAAAGTGAGACTGAGCATAACTTTTCAAAATCAAAGTCAAGAAATTGCCTGTTTATAGTGTCCAAATAAGGACATAATCTGGGTGCCACTGCTCTTTGCTCCTTCCCGTAAGCTGAAAAATAAAATGAAAATTTATTTTCTATTGTAATCAAGAAAAGTATCAACAAACAAATGATCCTAACCTATGAGAATCAACAATCAGACTTCACATAACTGACTTCTATGTACTAGTAGTCGTGTATTCTACTTATGGAATAATATTTAAGTATGGTTTATTATAAAATAAGTTAAACTTACGTTCATCTTCGTCATTATCTACGTATTTTCTTTTTAAACTCTTCTGTGAAGTAGAAACCGCCATTGTCAATGAAATGAATTACTAATGTATACGCGCATATATAGTACTAGAGTATAGACTTGCGTGAAACTCGCTGGAATGCGGCAGGGTGCGTACACAAGATGCGGGAAGTTTTGAGAATTGTGAGACGCCACCTCAGCCAGCCAATCAGGTGCGGGCGGGATGATTGTCGTCGGTATCGATATCCATCTTCCATATACACACTATACATATATATATATATAATATACCTCCGCACAGTGTGGGATGTGGATCCAATATAGGTATGCATATTCAGTCGATATTTGAGAATGGCTCCTCGACTGCTTTTAGCTTTCGTTGTCCTGTTGGGTAGAAAGGAGACATTTTTTTTGCATCGTGATTGAGTTTGATTTTTGTTAAGTTTGCACATTTTGGAGTTGTGAGTTTAGATGCGATGATTATACGCGATTGCGGTTATTAAGTAGATTTTGGAGTCCCTTGGCTAGGTTATGTACTGGCGAGGCTGGCACTTTAGCTGATTGTTTTACATATACAGAAGCTTTTTAAGGTTCGTTTTTTGTGTGAAATTTTTTCTAAATATATTTGTGTAAGGTAAAGTACAATTTGAATAATAAGACTGTGAATGTTGATTTACATTTTTGCAGGGAGCGACTCCGAAAAAATTTGTATAAAGCATCTTTTGAAGTTGTACATAAGAAGGGAAATGTACAGAGATAATTCCTAACCTCTCAACTCATACTTTTTAAAAAAAACTTTTGCTAATCCTTATAAGAAACCTGCTTGTTTAATGAAATAAAAATGGAGGAACTCAATTACCTGTGTAGACTGTGTGCCACTAAGATGGGTATTCTCATGGGATTACCTATCTTCGAAGGTGGAGAGCAAATGAGAAATATCGATAAAAAGATAGCCGCTTGTTTACCTGTTCAGGTATGTCTCATTTTTCACTAAATACTTATTTGCATATTTTCATTAACATACTATGGCAATTATTATTATTTCAGATATCAATGTCTGACCAATTACCAAAGGTAATATGCAATGAGTGTGCTTTCAAAGTTGATGAACTTTATGACTTTCGAGAAAAAGTTTTACAAACGGAAGGCATGTTTATGGAGATGTTAAAAACCATAAGCAAGCAAGATGTAAGTCCTCTAGATAGTGTAACTCTTAAAGAAATTCAAGAAGGTATAGGTAGACTTACCAATAGTATTCATGATATGCAGAATACTAATATCTCAAGGCATGATGTGCAAAATGGCATGCACACGATTCCTGTTATAAACAACATTGGTCTTCCCAATAGAGAGCAAGTTGTCACTCAAGAAGAAATGAATCGAGAAGAGACTGATATAGAAGTTGCAGGTTTTCATTTAGATGGCGAAACTGTGAGAATGGTCAATGAACAAATGAGAGAGGTATTGCAATTTTTTACCATACAAATTTTAATTTAATCAAATTAAATTGTTCTGTATTAAACGTTTATTTGTATATTATTTTCTAAAGGTATGTAAACAAGAAATGGCAATGCAGCTTGAAGGCGATATCACAGTCGAGAACCTCACCGTTGCTGGTCATCTCAGTCAGCTAGACATTAATTACGTCACCTCGATGACGTCAGCTGCCGACCACCAGTCACAAAAGGAACAACAAATAAGTGTGCATTATTGTGATGAGATCAAGTTCGATGGCATTCCTGCTAAGAATCTGCAAGACAGGCTGGTTGCAGAGTCTGTCAGTACAGCTAACAGCTTCCCTTCGTCAAGAGCCGAAAGCGAAATTGACGATGGCTGTAACGGCAACGACGACCCACTCAATAATGCCGAAAGTTCTGCTCATTCGTTTTCCCTGCCTTCGACGAGTCACGTGGATGTTGGAGATAATACTGATGGTATCATGGTGCAGTACACAAAGAGCACAAAAAATGCGCTTTTAGAGAGCGCTTTGAATAATCCTACAATTGATGAGACTGAATCACACTGGTAAGTGGACGAGATAATATTCAAAGATTCTTTTGTATAACGTTTCCCGATGATGGCTTATCCTTGCTCGCAAATAGCCTGTGACGACAAACTGGCCGCTCCAGCTCAAGCCTGCGGCTTGTTGGATCGCTGAGGGAATATTAAAAATGTTACAAATCTCATCCTGATTTAAAAAAAGCCAAGCACTTAATATTTTTCAAATAATCTCGCAGGTATGTCTGTCCATTTTGCAACGAAGCCGCCTCAGAACCAAACAATCTCGCCTTGCACTTTAACCAGCACTTCTGCGTCTGCCTAAACTGCGAGATGTATTTCACAAGTATTGAAGTTCTTAATTTACATAGTCAAGATTGCATAGAGAGCAAAAACACGATTGATGAGATGAAGGATTCTGAAGAACCAAAGGAACAACGAAAACGTCAGACTGCGACGGAAAAGAAGCAACCGGGATCTTCAAGACCTAAGTGGACGCCCAAGATCTGCACACACTGTGGAAAACAGTATCGAACAAATTATAAGCTTCAGGTACTGATTATTAAAGTGACAACATAAGTAATTCATAGTTTTTTGTTATTTATTTTAAAAATACATTTTTGCAGGAACACATGCGGAAGCATACTGGTGAAAAACCTTACCCATGCATGCTCTGTGAAAAAGCTTTCCGCAGCAAAATTGGCCTGGCACAGCATACAGCCACCCATACTGGCCAGTTTGACTATAACTGCTCGACATGTGGAAAGGGTTTCAGCTGCAAGAGCTACCTCATTGTTCACCAGCGCGTGCACTCCGACGTTAAACCTTATTCCTGTAAAACCTGCGGACAGAACTTCAAGACCAAGCAGTCTTTGCAAGACCACGAGAACCGGCATATGGGCGTTAAGCCTTATAAATGTGAGATATGTGGCAGGAGCTTCATTACGAAAGGACTGTGCAAAAGCCATCAAAAGATTCACTCAGGAATGGATAATAGGCAATATCCATGCGTTGTCTGCAACAAGATGTTTGTAAGCAAGAGCTATCTGAATACACATCTGAGGATTCACACTGGCGAAAAACCCTATTTATGCGAGGTATGAACGTAACTCATCAAATATTCTTTGCCTAAATTAATTATATGCAAATAACGTTCTAAATTTCAAACACTTTATTTGTAGGTGTGTGGTAAAGGTTTTCTTACAAGGGTCGATCTTAAAATCCACTCCACAATGCACACGGGCGAGAAAAGTTTTAAGTGTGATCTTTGTGGAAAGGTGTTCGCACGTCGATCAGCTCTTCGTTGTCATCGACGATCACATACTGGTGAAAGACCCTATAGATGCGAAATATGCGGAAAAACCTTTACGCAGTTCAGTCCAATGGCGATACACAAGAGGCTGCACACAGGTGAGCGACCTTATGAGTGCGACGTGTGCAATAAAGCCTTCGTCTCGAGGTCGACAATGATGTGCCACAGAAAGAAACATAGTGCAGCTGATCTATCAGCGGCGCAACAGAAGGCACAGAAAGAGGAAGCACAGCAAAAGGAGCCTGAGCTCACAGAAACGCAAGAAGCGAGCGTTGCTGCCTCTGTGGCAGCCGCAAAGTAAATAGTGTGAGTTAATTGTTGAAGCAAGTAAGAATGTTGGAAGGAAGTCTTTTTTCAAATGTATTGATTTTTTAAATTAAAGCATAAAAAATTATTTAAATAAAAAAGTTTAGTTTTTTAAGAGATTACTAGTTATAATTACAAATGTTGGTAATTTGATTTTCGTTTTATTGTATATGATTTTTAATTTTTTTTTTAGTTATTTATACTGAGAACTATCTTTCAACATACTTAATTGCCATTCTGCTTTTAATACGTGTATATTTAAGATAGGATTTCCAAATACTATTTTTTTAAGAGAACGCAAAGCCCAAGAACACTTTGTTGAAAAAAGTGTGACTTGATATTTTTTGTAAATTATTGTTTCACTTCATTGTTTTGAGAAGAGGTGGGTGAGATGCATTAATAATACGCTGTGGCGTATATTTTTTACTAAAATGGATATTTAAACCGACTGAAAGTGCTGTAATACACAAAAAAGGAAAGACAAACAAAGCATTTAACTACTTTTGTACTTTGACATTAAAATGTAAATATAACAAATCATGAAATAAAATATTGCAAATCATTAAAAAATAAACAAATGTGCTGAGATTTGCACTTAATGTATTTTGTACATAGTAGCACTAGGTAAAGCACAGTTTTTTTTTCATGTAAAATATTTCTTACATAAAGTCGAATGTTTTCGTCGTCGAATACATCACATTGTATAATTTTGTTAAGCAACTATTTTATACAGTTAATCTTGTATGTATTAATACATATGCGATCTCTCATGTATGATTTTACTTTTATTTCTATGTAATCGATATATCGATCGTCATAATAAAAAAACATTCGTGAACTCATAATTTTGATTATAAGCCTGGTTTATTTTTTGTACAAGTCCCAAGCAAAGCAGCTAAAAAAATTAAAATTCATAAAAATGAAAGGACAGTAAGTACAGGTTTGGTAATAAATAAAATTGTACGCAAACTTTTCTAAAAATTCGCTTTTATTTGTGACAATATTTATTCGGATAACATACGCGACATTTTGGAACCGGGCGCCAAAGAAACGTGCGTATATCTATGTATATATAGTTCATAGCGCGACAGTCAACATTTGATTGCATCTGCCGTTTTTATTTTTTAATTCATTTTTATCCTCCTTATGAAAGTCAACCTACGATTACACGTTAATTTTTATGTTTTCTCACTTCTGCGAAATTCTCTTGTCTGTTACCTTTACTTCGCTAAAATACTCCAGAAGTGCGCATAAAGCGATCGAACAATTTTTCCGAACGCCGATCGGACATCGTCGCGCAATTAATTACTCTATTATAAACACTACCATAAACTACGATTACTGGTTTCTATGCAGGGCCCCTTTTTCTACTCTTTTACGTGTGGTATACCTCATGTATGTGCTTGCATTTTTAAAATAAAAAAACACGCTATCTGTATACACATAATCGTGTGTATTGGTACACACATCTTTGCTCTTTCTTGTATAACATTACATGCACATAATATAAAAGATCCGTCACAAGAGGAAAACGCAGAAGGAAATTCAGTGGAAAGAAAGCATGTACCTATAATATAACGCGATTTCGATGAATCATACAAATTACAAAATACGCCCGTCGTTGTCATCGAAAGATGTTCAATCGGTGGTGTTATAACACTTATTTTAATAAAAGCTTGGTGTGCATCATATCAACAAACATTTCAAGGCTATATACACTTCTGACGCTCACTATATATTCCTTAAATGATTATTTTTATAATCGATTGTTATAAATAAAGATCTATATATTACTTCATAATATGTTATATAGTAAAACGTGTGTAAAATACCCTTTCCTCTCTCTCTCTCTCTCTCTCTCTCTCTCTCTCTCTCGAACAGAAACGATATACAAAAAATTTCGCGAAATAAGTATCACATAAGAGCGTGTAGACGAAAATAAAAAAGCTAATCGCAATGCAATAACGCGCAAGGGGCCCCGTATATGCACATCACCAAAAAAGCACCGTCAAACAAGTGTACGTGTGTGTGCCGGCGTATTCTGCGTGTATTCGTGTGGTGAATGATGCGTTCAATGCTGTGTCTACCATTGCAAATATCTTATGCTCTATACTACGACGACCGTACATAAGACCAACAAAGTGTCAATTTCGGCACTGCCATCGGCTTCCACAATCATTCGTATAGTATAATATAGCCAATAGCACAACCTCGTTCATTTTGCTTCGTTACATCTCGATTGTTATTCAATTTATCAATAAGATCACATCCGATTCGTCGACAAAGCACGTGGCAGTTCGCGCTCGCATTTTCTTAAAGTCCATGTTTATCATAACTTTCTTTTTCTTCTTTATGTTCTCCAATTTTTTCACTTTTTTCCCTCGCTAATGCTTGGTTTATTGTATGTACATACGTACGCGCACGCGCGGATATAAAATTTTGTCTCCTATTTACAACCAATGCTCTTCTATTATAATGTAGATTGTTTATAAGCTAAAACGCGTAACGATGTCTGGTTTGTTGTCTATTTTTTGCATGTTCCTGTTAAGCACGAGTATACTTGCTCTTGGATACATAGATTCGAGCTGTACAAACGAATTTATTAAATTGAATTGTGATTAATTTCGTAATGCATGCTGAATTTTCGAGAAGACAATTTATTTACTCGGCGTTAGTAGTTTGAATGTAATTTTATAAAAATATTACGCGATCTCAGAGTAATGATGTGACGGCGGATACCTAACTTTGCCCGATAAGGAGACGACAATTCGTTTCTGCTTTCTGCGTTAATTTTTACGTGCTATTATGCTGCCGAAATCTATAATCAATAATTTCTTTAAAGGTACAGGGAGAAAACTAAAAAATCATAAATGATTGGCAGGTTGAATACACATTACATAGACATGCATATTACGAATTGATCCCAAAAAACGAAGCCCAACTGAATGTGAGTTCGCGACGATTAAAAACATTGAATACGATTTTGCATTGTATAGCTATGGATTACGAAATTTAATTGTTATGTATTTAGATAGTCTACGGATGATCCACTCGAATGCCCATGTCAATTATGAGCTTGGTTCATCTTCAAATAATTCTTGGCAACTGATATAGTTTGTATAAAAATCAAGTATACCATTGGCATCTATATGAAATTTATAAAATAATTCTATTTTTTTTTATAGTTTAGTACTACGAAGCTTCCCAAGGCTATTTGAACGATTGATTATCATTTTTATTTTTGGCGCATAAGATTCACACATTATTGTAATGAAATACAAGTCAAAATAGAATAAAAAACGTATTTTTTTCACAGAAAAAATCGTGTCGTATCAAATATGATACAGTCATATTAGACGGGGGATCAAAGCTGCAGGGAACACACGTATTCGAGTGGATCTCTTCTTTGCAAACTGCTGTGCATCGATAAGAATCAGCATTAAATTCAGTAAAGACTAAAGTCAGAGAGCTTCTACTTTTATTTTTCGTCAAACATTTAACTTACTAGGAACAAATTCGTTTTATCTTTTTTTTAGTTGATATTATTTTGCGTACTTGATCGTTATTAAATATATACACGAAGAAAAAGGGATATCAACATCGACAAAAGGGACGAGCCACACATAAGTTTTTATAACTAAATTTAAAAAATCAAGCCTCTATACTTTAGATATCTTGATTTAGATATTGATTTTTCTTTCAGAGAACAACTTGTGTTCGAAAGTATATCGATTCTAGATCAGTGCTGGATTACATAGGACATTTATTTTGATCAAATAAAGCAGATGAAATGATTTGGAAAGATTTACATTTAATTGTTCCCGTTAAATCTAAATTCACAACAAATAAGGCAAGGCATGTTTTTTAGAAACTATTAAATTTACTGCCTTACATCTTGTTAAAGGCAAGGTGGCGAACACTGAATGAATTATATGTAAGGCGGATAAAGCTTATAATAATAAATAGCAATATCATATTTTTGACTCCAACACTGAAATAGTTACTAAAAAAGAAGTTGATAGCTTCTTATCTTTGTAACAACTATTTTTTTTTTCACCAACACTAACCATCACTTTGCAAAGGTTGAATAAGTAAGTTCTGATTTCTTTTAAATTTCCGAACCACTCTATAGAAAACCTTGCACGAAATGGGATCTACAGCTCCTATAGGTCTCTGCCAAACATCGATATTACCAGCTACCAATACACAATGATAAACGCGTTTTTATTTTTGACCTATAATGAAAAATACGCACATAGTGTTTAATTCTTGGTTTCGTCTCGTCTCGTTTTATAAACGTAGAAAATTATTTCTCGGTATTACAGCGGTGGCGTGTGTTGCTGGTGTTGCTGTGATTCGCGAATCTGTTATCGTCGATCTCTGGTTTTATAGAAATAGTAAGAATGGCATTTTTTAATTTTTTGTAGCATCATGACCGTGTCTCTTTATTTTGTGTATGTTGTTTATTTCGTCCAAATTTTGCAGTTTGTTTTAGTTTTCACTGTTTTCTTGCTAAAATACTGGGAATGTTTGTACTTGTGTCTCACATGCCGAATGTATATACATATTTATTTATTTATTCTTCCTCTTCATGGCAAAACATTTCTGTTCAGACGGCTTTTTATCGCTTTGTTAAATTTAATTTGAAAAAAGAAGAGATGTTTGATTAGCTCGCTAACCAGCTGATCCATTATCAGTCTTTTTCTCATTTCATTGTCATTGTATTTCGAATGAACCGCCTTTTTTTCTCTAAAGACTCGTAAGCTGTATACAGTAAACAGAGAAATAAATTCTCCGTTACCAATAATTAGTTGTAATTATTGTCGTTTTGTTGTAAAGAAAATAATAGTATAGTCGTCAATTTCATTCATTTTTACAATTTTTTAAGACGTCATGAAAATTTGAAAAGTCTATTGCAAGAGTTAAGTAGCAAACTATAGAATTTTCACTACTTATTAAGGTGAGTCACTTAGAATAATAAAGTTTGAATTTCACCATTAAAAAACGTGTTTTATGTTTCGGCTTATTGTCCCAAGTTTACTGTATACTCGCATTCCTTGCTTACACAGCCTTAAATCGTCTGTCTTCCTCATTAGTTCTGGTTAAACGAACGAATGAAGCTATACAATTACGAGTGTAACTCTATGATGACGCCTAATAACGATCTTACATCAGACACGAAAAAATTCTTAGTCATGCTAAATATAGTATTATAGTATATACGTCTTACAGGGTATGTAAATTAGCGTATAGAACGTGCAAGTGCTTATGTACGTGTTTTTTGTAAGTTGTTGTAAAAAGTGTTAGTGAGGTGCCGATATTTTATCTTTTTTTATGAATTTACACCATTGCCTTACATGCTAACGCCTGGACGATCAATAATGCTTTTGCGGTTAAAACGATTTTTGCGCTGCTACTTCTTCGCTAACATCGTAGTCCAATTTTCTAAAGATTGTTATGTGTCTACTCAATACGACGGATGTATTAGCTATTGCTCTGCTGAATTTGCTCATGCTCACGCGAAGCTCACGCTCACTTTTTTATTCGTTTGAAGAGGTTTTTATAAACGAGACTCTGCTTTAAACTCGTCCAAGGAATTAAGATGTGAATTCACTTGAATATAGTTGTTTTAAAATAAGGCGCGATTTCACAATAAAAAAAAATTGTAAAGCTAAGCTTCTTAAAATTTAATAATCTAATAATTGAAGCGGTATCATAGAAAAGTATATAAACACCGTTTATTTAGGGTTAAATAATAAATAAAAAAATTAACTATTATACAAGAAAAAAAGGTACAAGCTAAATAAAAAAATTTATTTAAATATACAACTATAAAAAACAGCGATTCTACCCTCATAACAAATTCGAGCTCGACTCGTTCAGAAAATGTCAGTTTTTTCCAACATTCGCTGTCTATAATTTACCTTACTTGCAGTGTACGTTCTAGAAAAGCTCGCTTTGATTCAGGATTGGAAGGATTGACTTACTTTGAAATAGATGCATTTTTTACATGGAGAACATTACAAAAACGAAAATTCACAGTTTTCCCGAGATACGTCACTTCGAGTTGGCAAGATTTTTATATTGACTTTAGCTGAGTTTCATTGAAATATTCTATTTACATAAATTAATTTCTTGCTGCTCAAATGTCTTATACTTTTAATACGGCAGGACGAACATTGTAAACACTTTAACAGAAATTTGATAAAATAAGGAACTTTTCTAAATACTCTGATCATATTTATGCACAAAATGATTTGCATAAAGGATCTGAAATCAAAGAATTGAGTTTTCCAACGTCATGAATAATAAGTTATCTGTTTAGCAGTATTAAAGAACAACAATTTAGTCTATTCCTTTGTCAATTGGGAAAACAAAGAGCACGTCTCGAAGTAAGTGAAGCTTTCCATTTCCTTTCGCAATCATACATACATGCGTACGTATACATATATGTATAGATTATCTAATCACATAGTTTTCAATGACAATCTACATATGTATATAATAATCTCTGTGCAGTGAAGCCCGATGGATATTCAGAAAGATGCGACGAATAGAGAAAAAGAAGAGCTCGCGCAGTAAGCGATTGTCTTCCTGTCGTTCTCGATCGCGAGCCTGTCCCGTAGGTCTAACATCGTGATTGCCAAGGGTCTCATCGTTATCATCGCCATCGTCAACAAGAACAAGAACAACGAGGAATGCTACTTGACGGCGAGGGTCTGTTTGAGGTGACGCATTAGGTGACTCCCGACGTCGTGAACTTCGGGCCACTGCTTCAGGACAAAAACTATGCCCAGGACGACGAACGTTGTCGTCAATATGCGCACCCTGCACATGAAACAATGGGGCTTAGTACAGCTGAAACAGACGCGGCGACAAACACCGACGAAACGGCAAAACGTAAAGAATGAGATATGCGTGCAAATCATAAAGTATCGAGTAGCTTTCAGACGAGTTATGAGATGGCTGTGAGTGGGGGTGAAGGGGGGAGGGAGCATGGAGGTGATTAAATGATAGTGTGGTGAGATAAAAGGTCGGAAAATAAAATCGTGATTTGATTATTTGCTACACATATGTTATAAAATTGTAAAGTTGGTCATTAAATTTTAATTGAATTGTATCATCTTCTTTTTAATTTACGCATAATCTAATGTGGTATTATAATACACTTCCAAATCGTTTAAAAAATAAAAATGATTAATTAGTTCAAAACATTAACTTTACAACTTTAATCAGTACGTTTTAAGCTAGTTTTACCAGCTTTTAACGAACTTACGCATCTTATTATTTAATTAACAATTTACTACCATTGAAATTTTTGAATACTGTGAGACTATGATCAATATGAACTAGTCGATGAAATTGTAACTTGAAAAATGATTGCTTACCTCGTCCGAAGGAACGGCATCATGATTCCGGCACCGGTGGCAACTAACAATAGGATAACTTGGAGAACGGTGAGTACTACGTTTATGAGTTTCACGACTAACGCTCTGGCGTTGCTGTTGTCAAGGCCTTCGAGAGTTACATACTGCTGGTGCTGTTGCTGTTGATGTTCCATCTTCCAAATTTTCGTCTGGCAACTCTCCAGCATCTCGTGAATGTCACGCATCCTATCCTCACTTTGGTACTGCACTTTTTCTTCCATGTCGGTGATCGTTTGTTTGAGGTTCTCTACCTCATTTTGGTGCAGCTCTGTGAGGTCGTTTATCTGTTCTTCCAGTCGTTCGGAGCGGAATCGTTCTTCTTGTAGGGCATGTGAAAGGTAAGATACTTCTTGTTGTACATTCTGTAAATATAGTTTATTCTTATAATCATTTAAAATAAAGATGAACCCTGTATTTATACATTCAAGTTCTCCTACAATAAACTAACCTTGAAAGCATCGAGCTTCTCCCTTAACCGATCCATGTTCTCTCTATGGTCCTGCAGTTCGGCGAAAATGGACTTGAGGCTGCAGGGCCGACCACCTTCGTGACCGCAGGCATGGGCTTGTCCCCGACTGCCAGGCCCGCTCTCGCTCGTTACGCTCGAGCACTCCGAGCCCTCTTCTGATGGAAACTTTATGCCCGCTTGTCCGCTGGTACCGCCAGCTGCTCCAGTCGCTGCTCCAGTTTCCCCTGCGCTGTGGTTCGATCCAAGACTGCAGCCTCCGGGCAAAGTGGCTGAGCCGTGGTGAGCTTTGTTGCCACTCTCATCCTCAACGCTGCCGCTATCGCCGTTGTTACCTGTTGCACGCGGTGTATCGTTTACATAAAATGTCGAGCCATCTGCGATCAGAGCACAGAGAGGGTTCGCCTCTTTAGAATTACAGAGTTTATCCAATACACACCCAACAGTAAGAGAGCTACATGACATGAGCTTCGGGCTTGAAAAGAATCAAAGGTCAGTTTTGGCACTAAATTTATTATCGAGAAAAGTACGATTATGCACTGAAAACAAATGTTTGGAGCTTAACCTGATTTACGTTCTTTCGGAAAATCCTTTCTCTTTTAAATCGCATATCACCTATGCAGACAGAATTGAAGAGGAAACTGATAATACAATTTCTTTTCAGTGACGTGAAAAATGTCGACGCAGAGATGTCTCGCATTTTTTTCTTTCTACAAATTATATTCAGAAGTTGAACAAGAATATTTTCTAACAGCCAATTTATACGCTCTGTATCAAAGAAATTTTGCTGCATACAAGATTTTGAAGAAACTTTTTCAATCAGTTGAAAGTATATATTTAGCAGCGTACTATAGCAGAATAAGAAAACACCGATCGTGAAATTTTCGAAATACTGGCGAAAAAACTTCGCTTTCCGCCAAATGTCACTCTTCAATTTTCTAAGTGTACTTAAGCCAATCTTTTCTGTTTTTGGTATTGGATAACTGTAGTCAGAGGCGAAAATTTGGAAAGCGCAAGCTCCTCAAGTGAATATACATGTGCATTACAGTACGACAAAGTCAAAGAAAGTGAAGTCTTTTCAAGCGTGTAATAGTAGCTAAATCATCAGTGAGTTTTTTTTTGTTTTTGCTTTTTACTTACTACTGAAGATTATTATACAGCAGCGCAAAAACAGTTATAAATAGTATTAGGTTCAAATATATCACCAGTTTTAATTGCAAACCTTATTTGTGAAGGCAGTGATTAAAGACGCTGTGAATTTTTTTTTTCTTTCGCAATATGTGAAAGTGTCAGTGTGTAAATTTTTGCAAATTTTTTCGATTATGCGAGTCAAGTTGCGACGATACAATGAAACAAAATACCTTGTGATGAAGAAAACATGAAAATAATGAATGAAGCGTGATGTATCGAAATAGGGCACTTACGTGATATACTGTTTATATTATCAGCACTGCCGAATTTATTTTTTATCAGGTGTCTTGTTAGGTGAGCAAACTCTCTTGGTTTTGACATGACGCTTCTGAAAACACAAACTTATGTTAATATATGTAGCAATGTAATAGTGCGTAATAGTAGTATCTCAATTTAGTTATTTCATACAATGGAATTATACAAATGCAACTCCCGAGGTTGACTATGTTGCGTTATTGACTAGATCTAATTTATTTGCAAGGAATTACGATTGTCTAGCTTAAAAATTAAAACATTTACTTCTACAATCATCTTAGCTTCAGTACTCTAAACTAACAGCATTTATTAAGAATATTAAACATCTAGAATTTAATACTCAATAATTGTGGTCACACTTACCCTGAAAATCCTGTTATACCATCACGAATATTACCACCCACATTTCTAAATGAAAAATAAAAGCGATTATGATTAAATAATAATCAAATAAAGTTAGACTATCAGGGACTCGCATGAAATAACTTCGTAAAGCTTCCGCAATACTTATTCCTTATCAGTAGTTACTTCCTTGCGGATCACATTAATTATCATAGAAACATTTAGCGTTATATTAGCCTAATTATTCCACTCTTCAAAAATCGGCACAGTTTTGGAACTAAAAAGCTACCCACGAAAGCCAAATTTAAAATAAAAAACTCTAGCTTTGTTTGAGTAAACTCAATGTAGATTATTGTATAATATGTACTATTCGACTAGGACTCACAAAACATGAAAAAAGGGATAGGACGCTACTTTGATGATAGCAAAAATCAAAAGAGGGTAAGCTCTAAGAGAGACATTTCATGCAAAAACCCATGACGCGGTGAAACTGCGTATAGTCAACGTACTTCAAGCCCTGTCCCATGTCACGCAGGACTTCCCGAGGCTGACGGTGGGCCATTTGTGCACCGTTCATCTCGTAGTTTCGCAGCTTCTTCGTGTAGCTGTCAAGCTTTTTCTGCAAGAGCAGAATATTGTGCGATGACTTTTGATTCTTCTTCTCGAAAACGGTCTTGATCCGCGTGCGCTGCTGCTTGTCGGCGTTCGCCGCCAGTTTCAGATATTCGTTTACATTCTCTGAAAATATCGTTATCGTTACAATTTATAATACACGCGAAGCTTTTGCAAACATAACGCTTCAATAAATAGAAAGTCTTAGCGAACGCCTGTCAAGCGCCATTCGCCAAGATTTTGCTGACCGAAGATGATACGACATTAATATCGTTGCCCGAACCGCAATTGTGACAAAGTAGAATTTCAATTTTACACTTTGCGTCTATAATTCATCATTTAAACGGATGGTCCCTTTCTCGTAAAAAGTATTTGTAGGCTCAAATGCCCATTGCTGGCACTTTAAATGCCAGCGATGACTCAGAGCCAAAAGAAGTGTGACTCGAATACGAAAAAAGGAGTCTCACCGTCTCTGGTGGTCTGTTCGGTCTTGATGAGCTCGCGCGTCTTGGCGATCTTGTTCTGAATATGCTCGATCGCCTGGCGAACCCGTCCGCTACTGGCGTCCACGTCGTCGCCGATTAGTTCCGACGAGCCGTTCGACATGAACGACGAATGCTGTCCTGCCTGGTGATGACCGTACGACGCGTCCAACTGAAAAAACAATTTTTCATCACGTTTACAAAACGCCACCAAGGGGTTGAACGTTACTTCCTAGCTATCTCGAAAATTCGCTTGAGATAGCGATACTGCCGTCGAGCGAGAGCTTTAAGAGCTTTTTCGCCCACGCTCTATCGCTTGCGTAGAACGAGTGCTTTCTTTTTACGAGTATTTCTGCGAGAGGCACGTGCTGGTCATGATTTTGCAAATCGATCGTTACTGCTATCCGGTGACGCTATCGCTTCTATGCGCTTACGATTCGGAGCTAAGAATAAGTCTACTCTTGAAACGAGCTATTCCTAAATGTTGATCTGTTATACAGTAACGGCATACTTCAGAGCTTCTAGAGCTTTATTCCGTTAAATTCGGAGAAATACTTCTGTCCTCCGGCAATGGTTTATTAATACAGCTAAACTCGGTAGCGACCTTTTGAGTGAAAGGAACTTTTGCGGTCCAGAAGAAGGTATAGTATACCAGGTATAAAAATAGCAGCACACTACGGGTCATGCAGAACTGTGGACGATAAGTTAATGTTTGTTTATAATTGTGTACGTGCGATTCAAGCAAGCGCCGGGCAAATTCGAAAGAAAAACTCAAGTGTAACGTCCTCGGCGAGATTAAATTCAAAGAGATAAGCCTTGTTACATGTAGCAATTGGCTTCTATGTGTCGCCGAGATGCTTCAAGACGTCGTGTATCGCTCTATAATCGTTCTACTTTGTTGTCAAAAAATATGTTATTTCTTATTCTTGGAGTTAATGTTTACATCATTATAGCGATAATTAAAAGATAAAAAAAGCTGCAGGAGTAATCCGAAGTCCCGCGGTCTAAACGAGTTGACGATATTCACTCATGCAAATGGCTGGGTAGACAACCTACTGGAGACATCCTTGAGTGTGGTTTCACTTTCAAAAGAGACCTTAGCTATATCCCGGAAGCGAATTTCTAAACAAATATTCCCTCTCCGCGCATCGATGTAAATTTTCACTTTTCCCAGATAAGTTTGACAACGCGCGCGTTATGGACACGTAAAAGCCTACTTATCACTTCTCTAACTACGCAAATGCAACCGTGAACTGTATTGATATTTTTTTATAGGCCTCGAGAAACGCGGCGTTGCGAAGTACCTATAAATTTCAGCATCAAAGTGTCCGCTTACCAATGCTAATGAGTTCGCAATTATGATAATTGTTTCCTTTGAAAATAATAATTACATTAGTGATAACGACGTTCGCGCTTTTTCCCTGTCAAAACATCTGCTCAGTCGCAGCAAAAAGCAATTGTAACAACATTCACGAAGACAGCACATAAAGTAAATATTTATACCGATAACGAGCTCGTCTTAAATTAATTGATGACTGGCATGGATTCAAATCAGTATACTCACAGACTCATCTTCGATGGGCGGATGCAGAATGGCGTACTCCTCGACGTCCGTGGAAAACGAGACGTTCGCCGAGTCGTCGATACCCTCCGCAGCCCTGGCCAAGGCTCCGGGTGATCTTTGCCTCGCGGCAACTCCACCTCCGCTCTTCATTGTGACACCGACCGTGTGATTACTTTCTGCTGTTGTGTGATGTTGCTGCTGATGCTGATGGCTGTCGAACGAAGACGAAGAGTGAGTTACATTCATTGAGATGAAGTACAGGTTTTACGACTCTAAATGCAATCGCCATTCACACCGGCGTGTGATAATTCGAGCCGGCTTCTCTAAGAGGTTGCGTGAACTGCTTCGTCTATAGTACAGTGGGTGCATATGTGCTACATGAGAGATAGAGCTCTTGCGTACTTGGTGGTTTCAATTCTAAAACGAACATGATTGCAAGGACGAGGATAACACAAAGTATGCGATCATGATGAACAAAATATTGAATCATCATGATCGCATACTTTGCCACGAAGCCGTATAATCATGCATATGCATATACAGAAGAGAGATTGAGCACGTCGAGCCTTAGCGCGGCGCAGTACAAATTGAATTAACAAGTATACAAGAGAGGATCGACAATGATGATACAGTGCGGTGTGTACCTATGATTCAATGTTGGAAGATCGGTGAGGTGATCGCGCGGTACGGATGCACGTTTTCGCATCGGGCTTGTACTTGTCACGTTTTCTATGCGTGTGTTGTGATATGCACTTGTGTCGTTGTTGGATCTTTTGATTTCTTTGTATGTGCACAAGGTGAGATTCTGAAAATTATAAAAAAAAATCATGATGATCTCAAAGTCTGAACAAATTATTAACAAAAAAATCGCGGTTTGAAAATCGATTTTGAGAGCTGTATGCGATGAGGAGTCGAAAACAAAGAATTGAACAAGCTTTCCATTCATAGGAATAATGTATCGGTTTTTTTCCAGTCACGCGTTAACCCTGTGTGAACGCTGTCTGTCGCTCTCGGAGAGTATTGTTCTTTAATTATTTCCAATAGAAAAATTAATGTATCGATCAACTGTAAACGGTCTACATGTATTTCCCAATTGATCATAATTGATCGATAAATTCATTGATTTAATTCTCTCGGATAATTTAATTGAGACGATGTTTTGCATGAATTTGATTCGATCTCGATTAGTTCGATTAAACGTTAACGGCATTTTTCGGATATAAATTTAGGCGAGTACGTTACAGAATCATATATAAGTTGTTTTAATTAATGCAAGTGATTGTGTATGATATTAATAGTGACTTGAGAACAATTTCAAAAATTACTTTGCATAGATTCAAAACATTTTGACAATCCAACTGGTAACTCAACACTTCCTCAACACACAGCGTACATTTGAAATTGAGCCTAATCCTCCTGATACTTTAAAACACATAAAGCATAACTGGTTCATCAAGTTTTTCTGCGTAGACACCATTTCGCATGAATTCCACGACGTCGCTTCTCATGTTAGAGGAGATACTTCGAATAATGGAAATATAATCAGTTTACAGTGAAAAAAAACTTACGACGCGCTAGCATTCCGCGACTTAAATGTGTGATCAGAGCTGCCTGTGACCTGTTGCTGCTGACTGTGCGAGCTGATTAGGTTGGCTCTGTTGGGAGATGCACTTCGGGAGCTGTTCTTGCTTGACGTTGTCACCGTCAAGCTAGCCATACCTTCCTGGTTGGAAAGTGGTTTTCTCTTTGCTTAGCATTTGTCGTCTCTACTGATTGATCTGCAAAAGAAATTATCGATTTGTATTACTATCATGTGTAACTATCATTATTGTCAATGTCTGTTTCAGGACATCATTATTCCATAATAGATAAGAAAAAATGTTTTTCTTCTGTGTCAAAACTAATTGCTACATAGATAGTGAAAATGTTGTGAGTCTTCACTTCCACTCATCGCTGACCTTATGGATTCTCTATATTGAAGTTGAATCATTCTATCTCATTTTATCAAGCCTGTTCTTGTATCTTATCTAGTAGCAGAGCTATAGCACTATACACTGGGCAGCTATCGCGATCAATTAATTCTTTTTACTGTGACATGATAAAAAATTCAGCTTGAACTAAAAGAATATTCTTGCCCAGATTGCCATTAAAACGCAATTAAAATGATCGATCATTTATTTATTGTTTGAAACTCTATTATGATGGCAGTCTTAGTGCCTCAGCTAAGTGATGGACTTGGTTGAATCTCTGGTAACTGCTATAGTAAAGAACGTGCTTCTAAGAATGCTAGAAATGACTCATACTGAATAGCTTTGACGCATACATCAATGAAAGCAGTTGATAAGACAGGCATCTAGAAACTGAGCTTAAAAAAAGAAACTAATGATAAGTGAGAGTTCGAAGTGCGTCTTTTTACTCTTATGTGAGATGAATCATATCACTCTTTGCATAATAATGGAGTATAGGCCATCCATAATTAACAGAAACGTTATAGAATCAGAATCTTATCAACTTTCCAAACTGGCATTTTTTTATTAAATGGAGTAAATTACATCATTTTGGAACTATATCTGCTATCAAATTCTGCTTGCACTCATCGTACGTACACCCACTTTTTATCACCAACATGAATTAACCAAAGGAAAATCAACAGCGAACAATTCTAAATAAACTTCCAGGCTTCCCAAAAATAAACCAAAACCGCACGCGAAAAATCACCTCCAATCAGCTGTTATTTGTATAGAACCAATTTAAAAGACCAAAACACTCGCCCCTGACAAGATCCTGCGAGAAAACGGCGCATAGACACACATCCCGCAAAACAAACACAACCGCTTGCGTATGTATGTACACAAACTAGTCATCCCGAGTAACTGTATTTATATACACAAGAGACGTTCTCGACCTCTCGCAAAAAAAGGAGAGTACCAAGCCATTCGCTTCCGGTCACGATCGGCCCCCGTAAAAGTCAAAATCAGCTGACAGCTGCACCAGATCCAGATGATCGCGTGTGTCATTGCTGGGAAATCCTTCTTCGATGGACATCCACGAACTGCATACATACAGCTATACACCGTGTGCAATACACAGAGAGTATAGTGCACGCAGTATATAGGTATAATAAGTGTATAACATAACAAGAGGAGCTGGGCGCAGAGCGCGGCGACGATGACTACTTACTCACCGCAAAAAAGAGGCTTGACAACAAACGACCCTCTCGGCCTCTCCTGAACTAAAAATATACGCGCGTGCACGGAGAGCATCGCTTCGCTCAATTTACGTATGTATACACACATTATAGAGAGCAGAAAAAAGGAGTCGTGTGTGTAAGTATATAGGTATACAAATACAATACGCACCGCCGAGGACGACGACACTGAACAGCAACCGCGAACAGCATCACAGGGTGTCGATGCTATGCTTCATTGGCTCCTCGCGCATCATCGTCCACAGGTAGATACTATAAATATGCCGCGGGAGAGCCCGACGAGAGAAGAAAGCCTAGCCGCGATCGCGACTTTCTCTCGCTGAAACGCGGAGGGACTAAGGACGAGGAGGACTCTCTCTCTCTTTTTCTCTCTGGCGCGGGTGTGTCGCTGCGTGGGTGCAGTCTCGCCGATACGTGTATACTATGCTACACTATATTACACACACACACACAGATACACTGTCTTGAGCCGTCGACGTCGTAGTCTCGTCGTTGTCGGGGGGAGAAAGAGGAGTCGTGCCACTGGTACTACTAGTTACTACGTACGTATACACACACGCAGATATATAATATCTCGGAGTCGGACACGTAATGAGCGGAGCACGCGAGTATACTGCTGCTGCGCGCATAAAGACGACGAGCACTGAACTGAGCCGAGGATAGAGTTGAAAAAAGCGCCGCCAACGACGGCGATGGGAAGCGCGAGTGTGGCGCCGCTGTCCTTCTTTATCTCGCGCGGAATCGTACACCTATCTCGCTCTCTCTCTCTCTCTCTCTCTCTCTCTCTCTCTCGCGCGCGCGCGAGATACGCTAGGTCGGGATATTATTATGGGAAATTCTGCGGTTTTCTGGGATGATTGCGCCGTGGAAGTTTGCCTCTAATTGGCTTTATCCGCGTTCCTGTTTATATTATCGAATTTTCAACGATTCCATTATCATGCTTTGGCAATCAATGTAAATTTACGCTTTTTAATCTATTTTTCAAAATTACATTTGAAGCATCAGTTTCCCGTTTGATCGATTCGAATCTGCAATTTTACAACAATGTAATCTAAAATATTTAGTAGGAAAACTCAATAATACTGCAAGATTACGAGGCTACAGTGTTATCGGATCATAATGCAAGTGGCAGCGAGTTATAGATTAACGAATGGTAGTCAGGCATCGTTAAAGTCCAATGAATAGTGCATCGCAATTTAAAAGGGCACGAAAGCAAATGAAACCTTGTTAACGACCGGAGAACATGTATATTAGACTTTTGACTAATTATCGATAAAGCCATTAAGGGAATTAAATATTTAAACTTAAAAGAATTCTCTTCGATTGGCTTACCTACCTGGTTTTGGAAATGCCAACGGCAATTGCACGGAGACGAATCGATTGTTTTTTTTTCTAAGTAGTTAAAATCGTATATTTTGCAACGTGTATGTGAAAAAACTCGTTAAAGCTGGTGACTCAGAGCTAGACTCATTGTTATCAAGCTTCATTCATGATGTGCAATACTTACTCATATTGCCGCCGATACGGTGAAAAAGTCATATGTAACATGAGTATTGAATTTGCCGAAAAAACGATTGCAAAATTTTAAATTTAGTTCGTATCTTGAAAGAAATGCGAGCGTTTCGCTCGTAAAACTTATCAAAATAGAACGCAATTTCTTCTGAGATAAGAATAATGCCTCAAATTTGGCACGTGTCCATAAAATCCAATTTACAAAAGTATTTCTCTTTTTTTAATATTTAACAAAAAACTATTGTACAATATGGATGAACATTCTAACTCACAGATTCACACAAATAGTATACTAATAAATCTTCGACACGTCACGCTATAGCGAGTACTCTACCGAACGTAGCAGAGACAAAAATATATAAAATAAGAGACAATCAAAAATGAATCTAACAGCTCCGAGTTATAAAACCGCAGCATTCCATTCTCTCGGATCTTCAAGATCAATCAAAGGCAGAGCAGTGTATAGTCTCCACACGTGCGCAACGTGTCGCTTATATTTTTTATCCTCTCCGCACGGGCAGAGCGCGCGCCCATCGCAAATTTTGAAAGCCCATCCGTCGAGTGAATGAGTAAAGTATGGCAGCTGACGTCAGCCAGGTGATTCGAGCTCGTGTGACGCGGAATGAGAAAACGCGTTACGTTCTCTAATGCTAAATGGCTTGAGCTGCGTCCACACGATTTTTGAACTGTATATGTGAGCTTCGAAGACGGCTTACTTTCGGTGATTTCAGCGGAAAGTTTACACAGATGGCAGAGCGTTCCAATTCGATGCAGTAAAATTTTTAAGCTTTTGTTCTCGGCTGTCGAGATTAAACCAATTAGTTTTATTATAGTAAATAATGTATTAGGTAACATTGTACAATGTTTATAAAGTCTTTAGATTAAAATTAATCTAAAGCGCTGCAACGTGTGCAGTCGAGTCCAAAAGTAAAAAAAGAACAGCAAACTCGCAGCTATTTTTCACAGGCGCAACACGCAATATAAACTTCATAATACACGTGACACTGCATTTATATCGTGCAACCATCGAACGATACACACGCCGGGATTCACGTGTCCATGCATACTCGGCGTATCATTACTCGCGCGCGTGCGTTATGTAACGCCATGGTATATCGATGAACGTACAACAGTTTTTCCATCTCGCATGGTCATTTCTCTCGCACATCATGCACACGAGCTCTCTTGCTCAAAATGTTCTAGATCTTTTCGAAATTCCTTGGCCGGGGAGAGGCGGAGCCATCATCGCGCTGGCAGCGGCGTCTGCGCAGGTGTATCATCATACATATCACGAATTTCGGCGCCGAAAATATAATGCGAGCACGGAGCGGGAAAAAGGCCAAGTCAAAGTTGAATTTCCTACTTTCGCCGCCAAACATTGGGGCGAGGCGAATCGCTTCTCCGTCCATTATCGCTTGTACGTGCAGTCGGCGCTAATTGATCTGTGGCAACGGCTTGACAATGTATCGTTTCATTAAAATAACCCGGCTTTGACTTGGGGATTGTATTTGTCGCGATACAAAATTCTATCTTCCATTTCGGTGTATTCCCTGTTTTGTAATAAGCTCGATCTGATTACGGATGCTGAAATCCAGTTGCGCGTACGCGTGTACAGCGTCGTTAAAAAATGCAAGCAGGAAGGCATATTCATACGAAATAACATATTCAATGCATGTCATGTGCTGCGGCAATATTGATTTCTCAAGTGCAGACCTCATTTACATCAAAAAGTAAGACTGCAACGACGTGAGCTTCAAGTTCGAGCGCTACATTCTCCAAGACGCGTGTTCGATGATTACAGATCTCGGAGAGGAGATCCTTCGAAATTTTATGGTCTCGCGGCCTTCGCTACGGACGAACAATGGGCTGATAATATCGAATTTGAGATGAATTAATGATTAATTACTAATAGATAGATCGTCAGATGAGCTCTTTGTATTATTGATCCCCTCTCAAACAAATCATTTGAATTTTTTACATTACAAAGGCTCATTATGAATCTGAAAATAAACGACCTCGTGTACAATTAAAATCTCATTATTGCACAATAAGAGCATTGTGCGAAATAGCGCACACAATCATTACATCAACAATAAAATTGCCCATTTTAAAATTACGCGTCCCATCATCTCTGGCTCTCGCTGAGCCGTTGCAGCCTATCTAACAAACTATTTCCGAATGAATTCCTGTATTGTGGACTGATGACGTTCAATAAACTGTAGATTGTCTCGTAGTATTCACCGTCGTCATCCTCGGCGTCGTTTTTCGCGTTGTCGGTGCAATTGTGTCGATTGCCCACTATGCTGAAACCCTGGGGCGAGAGGCGAACGCAAAATTCGAGGCCCTCGAGGGTCGTGAGATTCAGGTGAATCGCACGGTTGCTGCTACGCAGAGCTGGACTGTCGCAGACGACGATGTCGCGCACGTGGTCCCGCACGTCGCCGATTATCGCCTGAGCTTCCTGCTTCCATTGCTCGGCATCCAGAACCTTTTCGTTGCTCTGATACATTATGGTACAAATGCTGGACCAGTGTTGTCCCTGTATTTCTTAGTTTTTTATCACAGTAATGTGCAGTGTTAGATTTACCAAAGTAGTTTATTACCTGCAACAACAATATTCTCTATGATTTTCACCAACTTTGAAGCAGCGTTAACCGGTTACCAAACAAATCTCGTGTACTCCACCTTTTTTCATCAAAGTCATATTTCTGTTTCATAAATCTGCTCTAGCTTTTCTTCTACACTGATTCTGCTTGCTCAGTGCTCTCATAGCTGATTGTTATGCTCTAAATGCAAGCTACTGCAGCGTAGTACACTCAATCAGTATCTCTGGTGGCAACCTGCGCAGAAGGCAAATGTCAGATTTCCACAGCCAGCGTTCAGGGTTAAAGACCAAGATTATTGCTCTGATGTCTCTCGCTTGCTTACATAATAAAGCAGATATCTTTGGCCGCAAATACACGCACGTTACGCGATGTGTATGTACTTACATTTTTCCTCTTCTCTCTCTCTCTCTCTCTCTCTCTCTCCTTTTGCGGGAGAGATTTATGTAACGTTCGCTCGTCAGACTGGTAGAATTCCCTCGTTCGCTGACACCGGTTATTCACGCACAAAATTCTTGAACTTGGAGTCAGAGCGTCAATAACAAGGTGTCATGTTTATCTCCTATTTTTTTTTCGTACGGATGTGTATAAAGTATAGACTTGCTCTGTTTTGTTGCGTATGCGCCCGGCTGACTGACTCTGGAGATGAGGTTAGAAAGTGCTGCCATTCCACGGTGAGATTGGTGAGGTAGGGATCTCGACGACTCCGACCTGTTGGTAAAGCAGATTTTTAGTACTACTTTGAACGATCGCAGTGCGACACTTAGACTTATCAAACTAATTATTTTTAAATAGTTTTAGAATATTATAAATAGCGTTTATTAAATCATTCGTTAACAAATTTGTATAATGTAAAGAAAGAATTTTTTACAAGAGCATAAAATCAATATGCATAACTCGAAAGCCCGGTTAATTGACAGCTGCATATACGCACACGCATGCATATTATTCGCAGAGAGAGAGAGAGAGAGAGAGAGAGAGAGAGAGAGAAGGAGAGGATTTATGCAACTGTAATTCGCTTACGCCTTGGTATAACCCGCAGATTTACGTAACGCTGTAAAAAATCATTTAACATGATCGATCACGCTGAATACGTTACGAATTATACCGATACTCAATGACACGCATAGCTTAGCCGCTTAGCATTCGATGGAACGTATATTACGTACGGTAATACTCTCGAGAGCGAATCAATAAGAGCGAAAATCGAAATAATAAACATACAATCGCAGACCTTCGCGAGACGATCGCAGCGTTCGTGTACAAAGATCGAAGCAAAAAGCCGCGCGCGGTAACGTATATAAACGTATAGGTCAGTTATCCAAAACGAGCATCATATCGAGAAGGAAAACGTACCTTCTCGATTTCACCGCGGCGGCGATGCATGTGTTTTACCGAGAGCAAACGCGCCCGCGTCGGCAGACCCTTTTATTATACATATATACATACTCGCGCGTATATGTGCATACGTTATATTCCCTTATGCATATAGACGCGCTAGCCAAGGCAAACGCCCTAATAATAATTGACCGTGAACGCAATCGTTCACTGTCTGCGCAGAGAGAGAGAGAGAGAGAGAGAGAGAGAGAGAGAGAGAGAGAGACTGACGGGTGCGCGCTTCCGACTGCCCACACGGAAAGTGCAGCCTCTTTTTTAATTAGCGTGACGCTCTCTCTCTCTCCCTCTCGCCTTGTGCGATGTATTGTGCGTGGGTGCGAGGGATGCCGTAGGAAATGAGATGCTGGAAAATCGTTCTGGCTGAACGTTTATACTTTTTATGCTTACTTCGGAGGAAGAGAAAAAAAAATGACTACAAAGTGTAAGTATATAACTTGTGATTTTCTCCATTGTCCGGGGTCTCTCTCACTCTCTCAGCGGCCATAAATCTCGAGTCGCGCACACTCGAAAAATCACACAGCGTTTCCCCCATCGACGAACGGCCCAATTAACCGATGTACAATAATAAAACGCAAAGCCCCGATATACCGCATATATATATATATATATATAAGAATCGAATGTCCTGCGATCAACTCTCGCAGCGCGCGACATTATCGTAAACACCCCCCGCGGAGAAGGAGAGAGAGAGAGAGAGAGAGAGAAGCATCCATGGGTATATATACCTCTGCAACACACACCAGAGCGTTCTCTCTCTCCGGCTGCTCTCCACAGACACATAAAAGAATGAGAAATGGCGTGCAGACGGCTGATGATCGCCACTGGCGCTCTTCCACTATATCATCTTGCTCTCTCTCTCTCTCTCTCTCTCTTTCTCCTGCAGTGCTGAAGTAGCATAGTAGTAGTAGTAGTCCTGCGCGTAACTGTGCTTCTGGAATCGTCGTCGTCGGCCGGTTCCTTATTAGCGGCGCGTCCTTAAGAGTATTTTTTTCCTCTCTTACCGGCTTCCACGAATCTCCCCCTTTTTAGCGAGTCCTCCCCCTCTCGAGTAGTCGCGGCATTGTTTCTTCTTCTGCGCGAGCTTTAGGTCCGTCTCTTTTGTATACACACGTATACACACTGGCCGCTTTGTGAGTTAGAGGGAGAGATCCGAGTTACGGCCGCAGCAGCCACTGCACATTGTCGTGTGTTTTCCTTTTCGGCTCTCTCGGACTTTTCTCGCCTCTCGCGCGGCGCATTGTCGTCGTTTCCGCCGCTGTGCTGATCCTTCTCTCTCTCTCTCTCTCTCTCTCTCTCTCTCTCTCTCTCTTTCTGGCGGTTCTCACTTCGTTAAGTTCAAAGCGGGGCAATTGCTCGTATACGGGGCGTGCTGCAGTGTGCAACAAGGAGCAGCTATAGGAAGTGGGACAGGGGAAAAAGTTTAGTTTTATTTTTCTCTTCACCCGATCGCGTTATTTATCTCTCGTCGACTCGCCCACATAGATCAGCCCCTATGTACGCGTGTATAGCGACCTTGGATTACTTACATACGCGGAATCCTCGAGGCTCTCTGGAAGTGCGCATCTTCGGAGAAAACCGATCGATCATATAGGCGCGCACAAAAGACCCCTTTTGCTCATAATTCCCAGCACGCAATCGGTCCGTTTCAGCGTCTCGCTCTCTTCCGCCTCGTTACGCATACATCAGTCTGATGTGGACCGCACGCGTGTATAGACCGATAAGCAGCTCTATTCATCACACAGCAGATAAGGCCCCTGCTCTGGCGCAGGTAAATCCTGAAAAATCACGGACAATCCTTCAGGCCATGAGCGGCGCGCAGCGAAAGCTTTATTCTCATGGTAGCACACACAGCTTCTGCGGAGAGGATCGATCGCGGCGGCGGGGCGGCTTGGCACGAGTCCTCGCGCGCGTAAAACACGAGAGCGAGAGCTGCCGGCGTACGTACGTAGTATATAACGAGAGAGGAGAGATAAGACGATAATGAGTGGCCAATCGCAGCCCGAGGAATTTCGGCGGCGGCGACGCTCGCTCCTCTCTCTCTCTCTCTCTCTCTCTCTCTCTCTCTCTCTCTCCATGCGTTATATACGTATAATAATCGTCGGAGGGGGGACGAGAGCAGTTGGCCGCCGGAGCTTTTACGCACTGCAGTACCTATCGCGCCTCTCCTTATACTTACTTTCCGCGCGCGCAGGAGATCAGAGAAAGGACAGATCGGATTTAGATCGGCCGGAGATACACCCGCACCCACTGCCTGCCTGCTGCTTATCCGTACGTGTCTATTATCTCTTCTCGCTTTTTTCTCTCTAGTTTAGGCGTGTGTACAGTGGAGGCCGGTGCGGTGGGTTTCACGGGTAGTCGTGAAAGCCAGCCGGGATGAGAGTTTGCAGTTACGGGGTGACGCTAGAGAGAGAGAGAGAGAGAGAGAGAGAGGAATGTTCTCCCTCTCTCTCTCTGTGCGTATACGTATACGTATGGGGGAGTATACACACAGCGACAGCGAGTCGACGTATATTCGTTGCACTGATGAGGGGTGCAAGCGTAATGGACGTCTTCATAAATTTTTCAAGGATCTGCTCAAGAGCGAGTCGGAGTGTTTGAACTTTTGGAGAGAGAGAGAGAGAGAGAGAGAGAGTGGGCCGAGGGACGACTGTTATTTTTCAATTTGCCCGCTTGATTGCGCAAGCTTTTACAATTATGGACTATATACACTTCCGAAATCCAGACGTACATACACGCAGTCATAGTCGCAGGTTCACCGGTGAAAGAACGTCTATTTTCGCTCATCTGACTCACTAGATATTGTACTGTTTGCGCGACGATCGCCGCCGGGACTTTCAGAAAAGAAAGAATTAACAAACGCTTCCCATTCGAGCGACGACACGAACGTGCTACGCACTTGCAAATTTTACAACTTGGTTACTGCGAAGCCAAAGGTCCGCCGCCGTGTCATTACAATAGCGTCATTACTCGCGCGCGACTCCGCAATTGTTCTTACTCGCACGCGCGAGAGAGCATTTTTCGAAGAAACGATCTCTCTCGCTCTCATTACTCGAGGAGGAAGCGCTGAGAGCTGCCTCCTCGTTCTACCTTTTTTTTTTCAATTCGTCACCGCCACCGCTGCCGCCGGACAAAAAGCCGAACTAATATCCGCTCGCAATTATTATACCGAGAGCAGAGAGACGCTGCAGTCATTGTCAAAAGGGAGAATCTCTCCCGAGGGCGTCCCGTGTTTTAGATTAACCATTACGGGGAAGCTTAGGCGGCTTTTTATTGTTCGAGTAAACGAGGCTAAAGGGCTATTCCAGGGACTCGTTGTTTTGGCGCAATGACACACACACATACACACACACACACACACACACACACACACGATGCGTGAGGCGTACGGTCGTGCGCATTTTCAAACTGTCGATAGAATAACTGTATACGAGGAAAAGGCAATGCGTATAATTCGATTGTTGCGAAAAAGATAATTTTATTGCCGCATAAGTATATAGTGGCTGTACGAAGTAAAGGAGGAAACGTAGGAACTTCATTTGCTTGAATTACCATTATTAGCATAATTAAGGAGAAGCTCGCGGGAATTCTTCGCGGGACGGATTGGGACTTTCGAGGTACAGCGGGCTAATAAAAGGGAGAGCTCGCTCTGGCTTACGAAATTTCACGCGCGTGCATTATAGAACGCGAATATATAGTTTTTGCGCGAAATTGATTAAGCCTCTCCTTACCTGTCGGATTAACGCATTATAATATCAATTGACAAAGGAGGCAATTATAATTATACATCCGTCGTATTTCTGTACTCGCGGAGTAGCCGGTATAATTAAGATAAGAGTTAACTGATTCTCCGACAAAAAAAAGTCGACGATTCGGAAGAAACGATGATAAAACAATCGCAGCCCGATTCTTCTCTCGGAGTATAGCCGCTCACGACGTATAAATTGGTCGCGCGATCGGACCATTTAAAATGCTGATCGAGAATAACTCGACGCTCGCGAGTCATTGACTATATACCGACTGCCCATGCATACGCATATACGGTGTATGAGTAGACGTTATATATTACGACACAGCGGCCGGGAAATCGTCTTTTAATTCCAAGCCGTATGCGTGGGGAAAAGCGCGGCCCGCGAGCGTTGCACAATCGGACTTATCACTACCGATTATACACCTGTGCGGCACAACAACGCGTGGATAATTATACGCGATAGCCGTTCCAGATTTCCAAAAATCGCAGCGATCCGCACTAGGTGAATCAGCCATTCAAGGAAGGCTCGATCGCGCCACGCGACACACGCGTATACATATAGGTATATGTTAGACACAGACAGCTTGGAAGCATAAGCGCAGAGGCCGGCGTCGTGAATGTGCGCCGCGCGCGGGCGGGAGGGGAGAGCATAGCGCGCGCGAGAGAGAAGCGGCTCTCTCTCTCTCTTGCGGGAGTATCACGCCACCGCGCCGGAATCGAGGTGAGCGACGAATCGCAGCGCGCGCTCGCTCGAGCCTCTCGCTCGCACCAACGGCGGGAATAGACTCGGGGCTTCCCCCGCCAGTTGGGCCGTTACGGAGCGCGCGGCTTTTCGTCGCCGGCACCGAACACTGCAGTCGCGTGGTTCTGCTCAAAGCCTGCTGATCACGCCACGACTCTGCTTTCTATACTTACTTCTCTGTGCTCTCTTCTTTCGACCACGAGTGTGTGGGGTGGGTTTTCTCCTCGACTTTTACAGGGCGCCAGCGAATTTCCTCGTCGTTCGTCGTTGCTCTCTATATGACACGAGATAGTGACTCGAAAAGTGCGTGTTATTGGTGCCGATTCGCCGCTGAAAATTCGCTGCTGCCCAAAGACCTTCGGAGGATTTCGGATTTCTCGCAGCTGCAGCACTGCCGCGTCGTACACTCGCGGACAGTGAAAGTTCACCCGGGCCCTGTGTGCTCCGATTTTTTTTAATTATATTGTACTCGCGCTAAGTGAGCCGGTTGGCCGTTGCAAAATTCAGCAATTATATCGTAGCTTCTAAGGGAGAGAGCGACCGACGGACTGCTCGGCGACTTACCGGTTTTTCGGACCTGCATCGTCGCGCGCCGGTCTACCCTTATGGATCTGCATGTGCCGAGAGAGTGAAAGTCCTCGATCCCGATCGCTAATTTTGACAAACATTAAACGGACCGCCTCGATGTCCTGCGATTAACGGTTCGTTGTATATAACGATCGGCGGCTTTGACGCAAGAGCGCCTCGATCCTTCGATAACACGTATATCCCACACGGCGCGCTATACATCAGCTCTGCCGCGTCATCCACGTGTTCCGGGCCCGACGAAACTTACGCTGCAATCTTATCACAGAAAAGCTTCGCGGAATCGGCCGACACGCGGCTCTATCTCACCGGCGAAACTCGCGCTCGCCGACTCCGCGAAAGCGCCGCCACGAAATCGGTATCGGTCGTATGTACGACGCGCAACTGCATTCGACGCTGCTTACTGTATACGCATACATATGCAAACGATTGATTCACGCGCTTTTCCACAGCAGTTCGCTTCAAGCCAGCTGGAAATCGGACACCGAGTATACGCATCAGACGAGGCCGCACCGATCAAGCTCAGCTACCGGAAGATTTACGTAATTAGGTTTGTCCCCATACTTTACTTATCCATGCAAGCGGACGAAATTTTTATTTTGCGGCCGCGAGTGGAAACGTTATATTGTGTGTGTGTGTGTGTGTGTGTGTGTGTGTGGAATGGAGAGCGATCCTCCTCCGGCTTTTTTCCTGCTGCATCATATAATACACAACAGGTAGCGCCGAGGGCAACCGGTTTCGGGGCGAGAGTCGGCCTCTGACAGTTTTTGCTCCAAAAAGTTCGGCCGCAGAGAACTGGCCGCGTTATCTCGTGTAGTGCGGCTACTCGTCTGTTTTAGAACGTATATCGCATAGAGCGCGTTATGGAAACTTTGCACAAGGCGACGAGTCGAACGAGTTCGTGACGTCGAGGGCGTTTTTGCAGATGAGATAATATTGTTACGCGGACGCACGTGTCGATTATTTATCGTTGGGTTTTTCACCTCCGGGGGGTATAAACAAACATTTTAAATTTTTAAATCGAATCGAGTGCGCACGACGCTCGATCGGCAATAAACAAATCGTTTAAAAAAGTCTGCACTCGCGAGATTCGTATTCGCTCGATTAAGCCTCGTCAAAAGACACGTATAAGCTTGAAATAGGAAAAAAGCGCAGGAGCTGTTTTCAATAAACGAGGCGCATCGCATCGTGACGTAAAAAAGTTTCTTCGATATATTGGCTGTCGACGGCTGACGTGGATATCACTTAAAGCTTGGCCGCCGCTAGCAAACGTGTAATTTGCTGGACAGCAAAAATCTGTTTACCGCCGCGACGCATGTGCACGTAAGCGAGGCGTAAATATACTCGTTCGAAGTGCATTTCGCCGCGTAAATTAGGACATTTTCTCGCTGACGTATTTTCAAAAGCTTCTCACGAAAAAATATACACGTGTTTTATTAGCTGACGTGCTTATGATATTCGTGATGTTCTAGCGCAGTAAAACCAAGTATTTACAGGCCGACATTATAGTTGCAATTAAAATATCATTAAACCGTCCTTACATAACTCACTGCGGCGTTAATTAATACCTGCGTAGCACGTCGTCCAGCAGAAGCGCATTTATTTCGGTCGAGCAATATTTTAATGAACCAAGCCGATACATATCTCATTCATATAATTAAAATACGCGCTCTGCACCCATCCTCGGCTTAACAATTGTAATCGTTGTTCGCTCCGTGTGTGTTTAAGCAAAATGTCACGTCTCGAAAATGATGCGACAAGGACGGCTATGCGATGTTTAATACATGTGTACGTCGAATCTGTATGCACGCGTGCCTAACGCTATATATATATATATATATACTTATGCGAAAATCAGTTATAGATCGATATACATACAGTGTACCTGTCAGCTCGTCGCGATGATGGGTTAGAGTATTTCGTTACGCAAAATAACATTGTTGCGTAATAATTAGAAAGCAAAGCGCAAACATTGACTCGGTAAGATACTATCGCGCGCGAGATTGATGCATCGTTGCTGCTTTGACGCGGGCTGTCTCGCAAAAACGTCTCCAGTCCAATTGCATTGTCTGCGTCGATCGTTAGAATTCGCCGCAGGTGGCCGATCGATCAAAGCGTTTCTCCGTCGTTTTTCTCGGAAAAAAGCGAATCCGGATACCATCAATTTCGCCTAATCACATATAGCAACGGAGAAAAAACAAGCGGCTCATCAGAGAAGCAATAATAATATTCGCCCCTTATACCTCTTCTCCTCGACGCATCTCGTATTTCACGCGCGACCGAGTGCAGCACCGCATTCCTCGTCGTTGCGGGGCTAAAAGTCGAAACGAGTCCGCTAAACCATTCGCGCTGCTATATATTTATACATTGAAAAAAAGGAGAGCCGCCGATCGCCAATCGAAAGTATAATAAGCAGCGGCGGCGAAGTAAAGGCTCTCCCTCGAGCTGAGCTAGATGTGTATTATAAGAATACCTTCGTGTATAAGCTGTATACGAGGAAGACAGTCGCATGCACCTGCCTCCTGTGCCTTCGTCGCGTCCGCGTGTGCGCGTGTGTGTGTGTGTGTGTGTGTGTGTGTGTGTGTGAGTCGACCGGTTAGCTCGTTTCGCGCGCGGCGGGAATTCGAGAAAGCCGTAGTCGGATGCTTATACAGTTACCGGCGTGTACACGCATAGAGACGTACAACGACACGTATGTGAAAGAGGGTAAGAAGAGGAGCTGGGAAGTCGTTAGATTGCGTAAAGATTCTCTCTCGAAGTATACGCGTAATCTATAGCGGCGTAAATTTATGAAGGTCGGAGTTATACGTGGAGGATTATGTAGAATTTTTGTTTTCATCCAATAAGAGGTGTGTTCTTGCGCGCGGACATCTCGGATTCCTCAAATTTCTCGGATGAGCAGTGTGTTTTATTTTTATACACGAGAGATAATAGTACCGTACGATTTTCTGCGTTATTCAAGGTCGATCCCGGAAGCGTTGCGCGATTTTACGACGGACGAAAAATATTCCGCTTCAACTTTTCGATTTGCCCGGGACGTCGAGTTGCGTCTGTTGAAATGCAGATTGAGCCCATTTATTGGCCCGCCGCGGTGAGAGAGTCTTCAATCGAGTTATTTCCTCATGCATAGGTTAGCAGTCGAAACTAACGCATATATAGGTATATAGTTGCGTACAACTGTGCGATATTGATTTTCAAAAGGGCAACGCGACTGCCTCAATTATTCAGGACTGTGTGTTCTATACAGCTAATACATCCTCGAAATTTTCCGCGAGCGCAAATTGCACTCCAGCGCGCTGTTACGCTAGACGAGAGCTTTTTGCGCAGGAGTATGGACTTTGGACGCGGTATATCGGTCTCTTTAAACAGGCCTTGACGACACGACGATGAAGCGAGAGATTTAATCGTTTTCCATTTTTGTTTCGATCGTCGTCGTCGCTGCGGTTCAAGAGATTATCGAGAGCGTGTCGCTAGATAAAAACACAACGGCCTTGACTAAATGCGCGCGCGTCTCGATAATCCTGTCGAGTTTTGATAATGAATTCGCGTATACATTGACACTGAAACGTCGCCGATGATATGCTCTCTCGAGTTGACGGAAGAACTGAAAAGTCACGACCTTTGTTCGAGAGAGCAGATCGGAGCGAAATAAGCCACAGAGAGAGAGAGAGAGAGAGAGAGAGAGAGAGAGCAGACTCTAATCACCCTTGCGCTAAATTAACAATAGAGCACGCGTTGAAAGAGCACCTAGAAGAAGAAATAAAACACACACACACACACAATTACGGGCCCGCGCGCATTCTTTTCAAAACTCGCTCGCGTTCGCTTCATGCGCGCCTCCCGAAAATTCCGCTACACAAATAAGCGTATCATTATCTCCTCCCCCGAAAAAGGGATCCCCCTCAAAGTGATAAAAAAAGAAGACCATCAGCCCTTTCCAGCCTCCTCTCTCGTCGGCCATTCAGCCAGAGCAAATGCAAATAATGCGCGCGCGAGCTCGTGCTGGAAAAAGGCGAAAAATAAAGGAGCGTGGAAGCGCCGAGAGCAAAGGTGAAAAGCGAAAAAGAGGTGTAGTATGCATAGTACGAGAGCTGCAAATTGACTCTCCCTACGTGTAATAAAAACGCTCTCGCGTTCCTTTTAGTCGCGGCCGGCGAGTTTTTTCGATTTGCATAATCGCGACGAGCGAATGAATAAGGGACGGAGGTGAGCGGGAGGAATCGTCGTCGTCGTAAGCCCTGGGGATTTGTGTACGAGTTTTTCGAAAATTCTTCAGAGGCATAGATAAATTTCAAGCTTGTGATTCGTCAGGCCTACGGAGCGCCGATTCGATTTTGTTTGTTTTGAATGCTTTCGCACAAGAGGCAATTTATCGCGGCCTGCCGTATAAGTAAGTTCAATTCATCCAGAAAATTCTGCGAAAACCGAACCTGCTGCCTAGCCGGTGTATCGGCATTAATCACGGTCTCTCTTATCTTCGACTATTATACACTATCAGACTCTCCATATCGACTAAATCATTCGAGCCCACTTGTCAAATTTCTCTCTGGGGAAAGAATAGCCCAATCAATTACCTCCTCTTCGCGAGCCCCTTTTGCCGCATATAATCTACCTCCGATGAAGGAAAAGAAAGGAATATCTTTTATCTTCGCCTGTGTACTACTCATGCGTTTTCTCACGAAGCTTGAACTTTCGCGCGCTTTTCTCGAGCTTTTATCACGCGGATGCGATGAGTTCGAAAAGTGATGCAATTTCTGCGACTGGTTTGATTAAAGCGTTGCGAGTTCTTCTTTTTTTTCTCGGTAAAAAAAGTTTCGCTTATAAAAAGTCACTGTCGCGAGCGAGGCCGTAAAAGAAAGCTCGAGGTTGTAAAAAAGTAGCCGAATTCGTTTCACCTGGATATAAGAGAGAAGGCGCGCAACGAATCGCTCTTATCTTTTTGGACTGCTTGTAATCACTCTCAGATAACCCAAATACCAGAAGAGCTGCGCTTCGATCGCTATTTATACGCCGATGTGTACAGAAAAAAAGTCTGAAATTTCCTGCTCGAGAGAGTTCCGAATGCATAAATTAAAAAGACTGAAAATACTAATTCGTGGACGCGTTTTAGAAGCCATTACTTTGCCATTACATTATATTGTAGCGACAGGAGAGAGGGAGAGGGCGATAAAATGTCTGCATTAATTAACCGCCCACGAAAAATCGTTACGCGGTATACGTGCGATCATTGCAATATTATTAAATATGCAAATCGTATGCCAGCGCACGTCGCTCGTAGCTTACACCATTGTGAGGCTAATTCTCGGTCATCATCAGAGGATAAGCTATGCATTCGCGAGGAAAGAAAATTATCCATTGTTTATCCGACTTTTGAGTCGGCAGCGCGCGCGGAACCTGATTCGGTGTGTTAGATAACGAACCGATGACAGATGGCGAGAAATCTCTTTTTTAATTGCACGACATGAGTCAGTATAGGACAAAATTCAAATCTCACGAATATATCTCCCCGAAAAAACAAAACCGAATGATAAAAGTCAAATGGAAGAATCACACTTGTCACCAATATTAATCAGGGAGAGTATAGGGGACTCTTTTACCAAATTATACGCGATGCATCCTCGAAGGAACACATACGAGTGAAAGCCTCGCGAGTGGCGCGATGTGTATCCCCGAGCATATATAACGTACTTATTACAATTAGCATGTGTGCCGTCGGTGGCATTGACGCGCGCTCGCGCGAGTTCTTTCCACGCACGGGATATTCGTGACCGGCCTCCGTGCTGAGACTATCTCGCTCTGCGTGTGAGCGCATTTTTTGCGCGTCGCACACGTGGACGACTCGCGTTTCTGCAGATGCGATTGTGCGTACTTATTATTGGCAGCGATTAAACTCTTTAAATGGCTTGAAAGATTATTTCTTTGGTGAGAGAAGTATACAAGTATCTGTAAAGCGGCCTCGGCATTTATAGCGCGGAGAGAGACTTTGTTGTATAAAGTGCATAAACGTCGCGTTTAACTTCTTAATAACGAGGAACTCGTACTATAATGTACGCCCATAATCGCCGCTCGCGGATCCGACCTCCTTGGACGACTCCTCGGCATTACGCTGCAGACTTTGCATAAAACCTTGTCCTTCGCGTCGAGTATCGCCGTATATAAGATAGCGAAAAAGAAGACGTACTCGTTCACCTGCGTGCATCAAAACAAAGTTAACCGAGCGGCAGCAGAATTTTGGCATTGCGATACATCCGCGAAAAGGAAAACAGCGTAGTCGTACATACGAAACTTGTTTTCCTCGCGGTTAAACCGAGAGACTCGAGTCGCCAACGATGACAATAAAGCAGAAGCGCGTGCTCGTAAGTATATGATACAATATCGTGCTCGTATACGATACGCGCATACAGAGAAGAGCTCTTATAATCGTGGAAAACAAGTGTCACAATGACGCGTACGACTCGATGTTGTTACGCTCCTTTAATTCGAGACAGCGAGAGAGATCCTTTCGTAAGGGTGAGAGTTCGTTACGATTAAAGTTTGCAATCCGCGCGGTGCGCATGAACTTTTTTTTTTCAATTATACGCGCCGGTGATGGCCGGGATTCGCGAGTTGCAAAAACAGAGTATTAAAAAGAAACTCGCTGCACCTCAGCGTGTGGGAGTATACTCGGGAAAACCAGTGGACATAATCGCGGAGAAACAAGGGGAGACAATTCGCCGTAGAAAAATATAGCAGCGCAGAGTGTAGCAAGAACGAAAACAAACGATATACGTACGAATCCCGAGGTAAAGAACGCACGTGTACACAGTAGAAAACAATCGCAGCCCGCGAGCACACGAAAACTCTCGTAAATCCTCCGTATATTCCTCAGCTTGAACTTGGCCGCGGCTGTGCTCCGAAAATTCCCCGAGAGAGAGAGCAGAGCCCACACATACGCGCGTCACAGCGACGCGTGCGCGGCTGCGCTATAATAGTATAGGCTCGCAAGTGCAGCGCAGCTCTCGCGAAAATAGACTAGCGAAGGGTATCTCTATAGCGGCGCTTACGTACCGCGCACACGAGAAGCTTCGTCGGTGATCCCTTGGACTATATAGTCCGCACACAATTGAGATGTGAAATTGCCGGCGATTGGGTCTCGCGCTGAATGGAATAAAGCGTCGAATAGAGAGAAAAATTGGAGCGGAGCTCGACGCGTGATTTTGACGATTGCGAGAGAAGGTTTTGTCGCTCACCGCGCTGACCCTCTTTTCTTCTCTCTGTGTGTCCGATGCGCGTTCTTCTCCTCCTTCTTCTTCTTCTTCTTCCTGCGCTACGGGGGAAATTGCAGAGACGTGATGCGATTTCGGTGCTTTGTTGCGTGGCGGCGTAATTCTTTGAGGGAATCAACCGGCGCTGTGCTGCTGGATTGTGCGAGATACGGACGCTTTGATCTCTGAGTTAATCTGTATCGATTTGTCGGAAAGGCGATTTGCTCGATGACGTGAAAAAGCTAATTGTTTCAATTTGAAAAAGAAAAAAATGCCGCGGAAACCTGTTCCTCTGCAGATGATGAATCGATTCGCGAGTATTATGATGTCTGATCTCTCTGATCGATCGAGTCGACAAAACACTTTCTAACTCGAATTCCTCCTCTCTTTCGGCGTGTATACAACGTAGGCTTAGCCACATAACGAGGAAATGCTATATTGACGTTTATTAATCATCGCGTCAAACTAGCTCCCGAGCAGAATTCGCACTTCCTGGAGGTGCCGCGCGTTAATTATCCCGCGATTATACTGCGCGCAAAAATAAGGCGCGTATGTATTGAGACAAAAAAAAATTAACCCGCGTCATCTCGAAAACGTCATTAAACTGCTTTTTTGTCCGCGCACGACTGTGTTTATTAGTAATAATTATTATCTACGTTAGAAAAAAAAATGACGCACCGAAGGAACGTTCACTTTGCAGAAGTGAGAACAACGCCGCTCACTGTCTATATCTCGGTTGTATCAGCTGTAACGAATTTAAGGAGAACTAAATCGCAGCGTAAAAGTCATACGATGCCGATGACGTCAGCTCCGCGCGCGACTCCGTCCCATCCGATTCAATCATCGAACTATCGCGAGGCCGCCTTTATTGTTCGATGATAAATTCCTCGGACTTCACCTGCTAAAAATTACGTGCTGCACTCGTTGATTCACAAAGAATGGCATTTCTTTTTTCCCCTTTCGGAATTTCACGCTACGTGCGCGCGATTATGCCGCTGCTGTCCCGGACGAAGTCGAGCATTTCGTGCGGTGGACCCAGAAAGAGACTATACACACACGTGTACGCAGAGAGAATACTGATCGCATACGAGTCTTTTTTTTCGACGTGTTATTACGTATGTCTATATTGACTCGAGTTTTTTCGCGAAATTGTTTGCAGCGATTGTAACGCGCGCTAAAAATAAGTCGAGCGCAAAATTTTATCGTCGCCGTCGTTATGTCAGAGATACTCGAGTGAGACCTGTCTTTCTAATCTGCGGATATTGGCTTCTTGAATATCAAAGTGCAGACGCAGTGCGGAAAGATAATACGAGAAGAGCGAATGTATTTTCAACAAACAAAAAATTACGCGACGCGCTCGATTCAATGGCAACAAAGTGTATTTTCATTCACAAGCGTGATGTCATCCGCTGCGTTGAAAAAAAAGACAGTCGCTCGATCGCAGCCTATTAATAAACGATATCCATCGCATCCAATCTCGATCGAAAAAAGCCGAGCGAAATCGACGACAGCGGAGCTTCTGCAGGGGCCGATCAAAGGATCGGCCGACGCGTTTACGGAGGCGTGGGTGGCGAAATTAAAATCCCCTGATTTCTCACGACTGTGAGGCGCCGCCGCGGCGTCGCGCGACTCTCGAATAATCGCGAATCAAACGAGCAAACGAGCCTCAATTGGATTGAATTTGACGGTCGATATTGATTGCCATCGTCGCATGGCTCGTCATACACACACATGGGGCTCGTCTCCTCCTCCGGCGGAGGCCGAATTACGAGGGGATTCGTTAGCCATTTAGAAAGGAGTCGACGACGTGAAAAAATGTCGTAACACCAATTGGCGAATTTGATTTTCGAGCCGTGCTCTCTTTCTACACGAGCGACTTTGAATTGAGTTTGCGGCGCAGCTATGATTGTATTAAATAGCTCGATTAATTGATAAACAAATAGCTGCGCAGTAGTTCAAGTATAGTGACTTTCACATACTCGTTACAACCCAATTCTCTGCTCCGATTACAAATTGTACAGCACCGTGTGTGAAAGCAAATATATAAGTTTCCAGCGCGATCGAGCGCGGTGCATATATTTCGCTCTAAATTTTCCATATTTATACCGAACGCGCTACGTCGAGTCGCTTTTTTATCCGATCCGGGGTCGCGAAAGAGGAAGGTCTTAATACGCATAATAGCACACTGAAACTAAGGCAAAATGTCGAACCGATTGCAGGTCAAAGGTGCGAGGAATGCTTCGAAAGTGGACGTGCGGTGCTATCCTCGGCGGTCTGCTGCTGGTGTGCTCGCTCAACAAGCCGCTGCTGGTCCGCGCCGAGGAGGACGAGTTCGACGCGGGGAATTTCGAGATAGTACTCGACCGAGGAATCGAGCTCAGCGAGCTTGACTACGAGGACCAGTGCAAGCCCGTGGCCGATGCCGAGTGGAAGCTTCTGCACGACGCCAAGAATCCCTCGACCCTAGAGCAATGGGAGAAGGCCGTGAGGCAGTTCGCCAGCTTCAAGAAGCAGGAGAGGCAGAGGATGAACGATGACTTCCAGGAGACGAGCGACGACGAGTCCTCGGCTCTGGTCTATAAGCTCTCGGTCATCAAAACTCCCGGGGACGCTCTGCTCGAGGATGCCGACTACGAGAAGCTGGTCAAGTTCGTCGGGAAGAACAGGGTGCTCCGAGCTACCAGCAGGTACTCGAACGCCGGCAAAAACTTGACCCGAGAAGGTATGCTACGAAACAGTTTGAATAGCTTGATGAGTTTATTTCGATCTAACGCAATTTAATCGCTTGCAGAAGTGGAATACCTACTCTCGCACAATGGCAAGCCGGGAGACAAGCTGAGAGCCTGGGCCACTTGGCATCAGAGCTTCTCCTCTCAACTCGACGACTTTCCGAGTGTGCTTCAGCTCGTCCAAAAAGCCGCCGAGGCAAACGGTTAGTCGTGCGCATCTTTTTTCCCCCTCGTTTCTTTTCAGCTCGCGCGCGAGTGCGGCGATAAATCCACAGCTAACCTTTGAGCATCGATTACACTCGCAGATCAAAACGAGGCCAAAAGCTACTGGGAACTGCTGACCGGCGAGAGCGACGCCTACTCGTACTTCCCGATGCAGCTCGACAGGTTGACCGAACTGCGGCAGACGCTAGTCAATTTCACGGGCTCACGCCTCGCCAACAAGTACAATCTCGAGTTCAGAAAGCTCGACGACAAGTACCTCGTCCCCGCGCACTTACTCGGTAAGCTCATTCGTTATACGCTGACAATGACGCATCGCTCAACGGCTCCTTTCCGTTTCCACAGGTTCCCTGTCGGGCAGCGACTGGACGCACTTGGCTTTCGACGTCGCGCCCAAGCCTCAGGTCTTCGCCGACATCCGGACGAATCTCTGGGAGAAGGTACGAATCGAGTTATAGTTCTTAAGTGATCGACGAGGAGCTTGGTTTGTTTTGTGGAAGTGATTCGAGGCAGCTTTTTCTTTGCAGAGAATGATGGGCAGGTCGCTGTACAAGGTCGCGAGTTCTCTGGGCAAGAGATTCCTCGGTCAGTCCGTGTCGCCCTATCATCAAGCCGAGTCGGACTTCTGGGGTAACAGCAACTTCAGAGCCGAGTGTCCCGGTAGTCTAGTCAGCTTTTGCAAACTCGAGAAGATCAGGTGAGTACTGTGACCCGAATTTTATGGAACACTTTTTATTCTTAGTAGCCTATAACCACGTACCTTGGCGTTTTCTCTTCAGAGTGTCGACGTGCAACGAGCCCTCGATCGCCAACTACCTGGCGGCTCACAAGAACGTCGCGAAAATCCTGCTCCACCAGATGTCCTCCAAGTTTCCGATCCTGAACGACGTCAACCGCTACTCCGTGATGGAGGAAGCCGTGGCCGAGCTGTTCTCCATTCTGGCGGCCAGTCCAGCCTGGCTGAGGAGCGTGGGCCTGATGAACGCCTCCATAGGCCACGAGGAGGCCAAACTGGCTTCGTTGACCATCACGGCTCTGGACGTTCTGCCGAGACTGGCTTACTATAGGACCGTCGACGAGTGGAGACTGCAGGCCATCGAGAACAACGAGACGGACCCGAAGAAGCTGACGTCCGACTGGTGGAAACATAGGTACGCGATGACGACGACGACGATGGAATAGACGTTCTGCAAATAAGATAGATGTTAATGACGATATCGCTTTTTGCAGATTGCAGAACGAATTCACGTATTCCGAAGACGGCGAGCCGCCGACGTTCTTGAGCGATGACCGCGTTGCAAGCAACAAGCCTTACCTGTCGTAAGTGTAGAAATTCTTCTTCATATCCTCGGATTACCGTACTGACTGTATGACTTTATTAACCGATATTTTTAACCAAACAGTAAAATACTGGGAATCGTGCTGGCTTTCCAAATGTACGAGAACATCATGAAGAGTACGGACATAAGGCACGAGCCCTTTGACAAGAACTCCTTCAACAACAACCTCGTGTAAGTGATATCCCTTGATCCCTTCAAACACAAAGTCCAGAACTTTTGATAAAACCTCTTCTCTACATTGCAGATATATGGTCCAAAACAACTCCGAGAACTGGAAGACTCTGATCAATACCTTCATGAAAATCGACAGCATCTCCCCGCAGCACATGTCGACATTCTTCGAGGAGCTCGAATTTTACTATCAAAACCAAGACTACGACGAATCCAAGAAGACGACGTACGACTACAACGCCAAGGAGATCGAGCTCGAGCAGCTCGAGAAGAGGTACCGCAAGATGGCCGCGACCACTACCACAACCACGACCACGACAACCACGACCCCGAAAGCCACGACCACAACCACGACCACGACCTTCAGACCCGTAGGGGTCAAGACCAAGATTCCTAAATCCCAGATCAAGGACTCGCTCCTCAAGTCCGGCGAATCCATGAAGAAGCCCGTGGACAAGGAGCTGAGCTTCCAGGAAGACAACGAGGAGTCGCCCAAGGTCAACACGAGCAAAGCCGTCTGGGCCGTGGCGGCCGTCCTCGTGGCAACCGTCACCATCTGCATCATCGCCATCTTCGGCAGGCGGCGCTGCAACCGAACGCCAAAGAACCGCCGATACGTCTAGAGGATCCGATCTTGTCTTCTCAATGCCAAGAGAGAATCCTCCGACGTGGCTCTGCGCTAGAGAGCCAGAATCGTCCTTGGTCTTTCACGAGGTGCAAATTAAAACTATAAAGAGAAGGAACGCCAGAGTGTGTGGGTGTGCGTGAAAGAGTAAAGATGATTGTGATGAAAATTCGAGCGTTAACATTCCATGTAGCGTGATAAGACGTTTCTCTCGCGGTTTATCGATGTAATAAGACATGAAAATTGCAATGCAAGAGAGGGACACAGGCTGGTTCAAGACTTTGTCTGTCCGATACAGGCGCGTAGAGATGTCCCCGGAAGACTTTGCCGAATACAGGATCCGCGAATTCTCCTGCTGTTGACTGTCCTGGTAGTCAGATTTGTATATCCATTTGCATATTGGCATCATTATCATACGCGTATTTTGCATTTTCTCGAATCAAACTCGAGTCGATCGTTTTATACGTATAGACGCGAAATCGCGACAATGAACCCGTGCCAAAATACTGCCATTTTTGTAAACAATATATACACCAAACAATGCCGATGTTGTATAAAGTCACTTTCCCGACTATCGGCGATGATCGAGGACTTTTCCGCTCGTTGATCGAACTTTCACTCGGAAATTTCCTTTCAATATGGATACTCTCGCGTTTTTCGGACAAATGTTATTACACATATTATATATATACACACACACACACACACACATATTATATTATAAATATACGTCTGGAAGGCGAAACCGGGGGGTTATTTGATTCGCCGGTTATAACTCGCGCCTCCTAATACATATATTCTAGCACTTTTTCGATTTGATCTAAGAAATAAAAAGAGAAAAGCAGTTTTGCAATCGACAGTATTCTATGCGTACTGTGAAGCGTTTACAAAAAGTCCTCAAGCTCAAGATGCTCGACGCATCGATGCACAAACATACTTCTAGTGAGTAGCGAAAAAGAGGGATGAGATGTGCAAAGGAGTTTACTTTATTGTATGCAGGTTGCGTGAGCCGGTATAAAAGGACGATAGTAGGTAAACGATGAGTGTACATACGAATGTGTAGCGGATTGCTCAATCCGAGCAATGTTATTATTATTATAATTACGATTATAAGTATCCCTAGGACTTGAGCATAGATTGTAAGTCATAGTAGTTTTCATTTCCGTTTTCTTTAATGCTGCGTAAATGATTACGTTGTAAGTCTTGTAATTGTAAATGTCGGTGCGCGCGCGCACTTCGCCTACGCGACTGTACAACCGATATAAATCGTATGCAATGAGCGCGCGTGCGCCGCTAGGCCCCTGTGAGGATTTATATTTTTTATAAAAGTATTTATTTTGTACCTAAATTTCGAACTTTCAACGAGAGCAATAAAATTCTACGATGAGGTACAAAGAGTCACACGTGAGTTTTGTTTTTATGTTCCTAGTGTAATTAAAGTATGTCGATTTTTCGAGTGATTCAATAATTTCTATGAGCCGTGAGTATATTGAAGTTTGGGCGATGAAATATTTCTATGACATTTGTATGTAAGGAACACATTTACAGCCCGCCGGAACTAATAAAATATATCTACAACTGTTATTATAAATTACTTGCCGTGATGATTCCATTTTATTTACGAGAAGTTATTCCTTCACTCTTAGCATTGGACAAGGCTGTCTTGGGACTCTATTTTTTTCATCCACTTGAAGCGTACGTTGGTTAGATTTACGGAAAAACGAGCCAAAGTATCCAAATCTTCAGATAAGTGAACCCCAAGAATCACGTGAATTAGAGCCTGTTGTCTGAGCCAATGTTTCGTCCCTTAGCAACAACTGCCCGAAGTTCTAGCATACCTATTTTTGCGTATTTTTCCGTCCCCTTCAAGCCTACGTAGGTTAGATTAACGAGAAAACGTGCCAAGGTACCTTAATCGCCCTTTAAATTTTCGCGCGCTTCGTGATACTTAGCGGTAGAGCAGAGACATGAAATTTTGGTTCGAGATTTCGCCGCTAGATGTACTCACTGCCTTGACAAGCGAAAAAGTATACGTTGCACTGCAACCCGAGTATCCAAATTTTATTTTTGTACTTCAGGGATTCGATGCAAGTACTAATAATAAATTATAAAGTTTATTTATGCCGAATAGACTTTTTTTTTTTCGTTTTGCAACAAAACCAAACCACTGCAAAATGGTCCGCAATTCACACATCTTCGCCAGAATTCTTCCCGAATAAAGCCTCGCGAAAGCTCGCACAAAACGCAGCCGCTAATCCCCCCAAAAAAATCATCGCATCCCTCGCTTCCTCCAAAAAAAGCACGTACAGAGCAGCGTCAGCGACCCTCGCGCAATAAAACTCGGCCAGGCTCCCTCATTTTTTATACGCTCCTCGGAGGGCAGCGCACCGGCGGATCCCTCGGTGCCTCTCAAGGAGTCCGGGCACGATCGTTTGGTTCGATCCTTCCTGTACGAGCTGTATATATACTTCTGTCGTACACGTAGAGGGTGAATTCGGGAGGGAGATCAATAGCGCCGCAACGGCGCAGTCGGGGCTGATGCGCGCAAGCTTCTCGGGCATTGGACGCGGCGGTTCCGCGCTGGAAATTTGAACGCGAGTGAGCTGCTTTTATAGCGTGTGTGCGGACGATGTCTCAATAGCGCTACATTCGCTTCAAACGCACACTTACGCTGCAAGCTAGAAAAAGCCGAGCTTTGTGTATTCAAACGGTTCCCCCGACGACAATGTATATAGTTTCGTGAAAAGTCAGAGCGCGTGGTATCTCTGCATTCAAACGCAAAGTTAGAACTCAATAGTATATACGGCACAAAGGCATCCTAGAAGCGGCAGCTCCCCTTTAACGTTATACGCGGGTTCTCAAAGCGCGTTAGAGCTGACGGCATGTTTAATGCATGTCCTTCCACTTGAAGTCGCTCCGAGGCCTGTGCACAGCTAATAAAGCTACAAAATCACCATCCCTGCAAATAAGGAAAAAGGCCCAACTCCATTAGCGAGTCAGAATATGTAGGCGACATCATCGCTCAGCTATATCCGAAACCCGATACACACAGAGGCTGACGATTCCGTAAATATAGGTATATACGTAGCGAGTGTGCAGAAAACGCAGTAGCGCGGAGAACAGCCGATATACGTGCGCGCAATCGAAGCCTATACACTTTGTCCGATGCGAAGAAGGAAAGAAGAAGAAGCTCGACAAAGTCTCCCCAGGCGAAGACGGTGGAGGAAGCGCTGAATTATTGAGGAACGAATTCTGGAGAGGAAAGACTGCGCCGCGTATACAGCCAACAGCAGCATTGGAGGAGTTTTTACGAGATTTATTTTATCTGCGCCGCGGTACCGTGTCGGTGCGGAATTTGGGTCGGAGCGCGGGTGCTGGCTGCTGGCGTAGGCTGCAGCCCCAAATAAATATGCTTTATTATGGACGATGGAGTTTTCTCATCCGAGTCGTAAACGCGTGGTAGATATATAAACGCCTTTAATCCGGATAGTGATTTATTCGAGGAACACACGTGCGTGTGTGGCCATTTCTTTCCAACTTTAATGAACCGCTCACAAAGCGTCGGTTGCGTTTAACAGCCCGTGTCAGAACTCGAGCAAACTTCTACGAGGGAAAATCGGACGTCTCGAAACTGTTTTCGAGCTGTACAGCGTGTAAGAATATAACATTGATCTACGAACTTGCAAATAAGGCGTCTATAGGCGTGTGCTCTCCTTCGATTGATAATTACACCCATATCCTTCTCAGCTCACACTTTCATCCCCCGCAGTAGTAAGAGAGCCGAAAAGAGCCATCCCCCTCATCATCAGCGCACTGCACATTCCTTCGAGCTCTCTCTCTCTCTCACACACACACACTCCAGAGAGCGGATATCCATTAAAGCCAGTAGTCGAGACAGCGAATCGACCCAGCAGCGCAGGGCTGACGTTGCGCCGGATCGACCGGCCGAGCATGCGCGCGGGGGTTGCTCGCTCTTTCTCTCTTATAGCACGTCTCTCCCTCGGCCCGCGACGACGACGACGACGACATGGTTTCTCCGTCGTAGCTCCACGACGTGTCGCTTCGCGCCGCGAATTTTACCATCGTTTTTTGCCTACCAAAGCCGCGAATTCGACGTACTAGTGTGCCGAGTTGAGCTTCGGTTGTTTAGCAGGTTGGAAGGAGAGAAGAGGATAAGGGTTGGAGGTCGAGAGCGGTGGACTGTGTGCGACGATGGCCTCGTTTCGCCCGAGCTGACTCTCTGGTAGGTATCGACGTCCGACTCTCTCTCTCTCTCTCTCTCTCTCTCTCTCGCTTTTCTGTGTACCCTGTGCTTTCGTGGCTGCGTTTTTCTTCGGGGAATTGGGCAGTTTTTCCTTGCAATCATTACTGGACAACATATTATGCGTTGTATGCGAGTATCTACGTCGAAAAAGCTTTCACCTTACGGCTGTATATCTATAGGGCTGCAGCGAGAGGTTTCGTGCTCGGCGGCCTTGATGTTACGTACCCTTTTGATCAATGCTTTTCGCGGTGCGATGGAGAAAGCTCGCTTACATTACAGCGAAGAATATACCGATCTTTTTTCGATATTGATCGAGACGCGCCGCGTATATTTTTAATAAAGCCCAGAAGAATTTTCTCATATCCCTCTGACACTTGCGTCGAAACGAGTACGCAGTAGTATACAACTTTGGCAATAACATTCCATCGACGACTTCCTCGAGGGGTAGGTACGCGATAAGCGTGTATCTGTTGCTTACAGGGAGTATAATATAGATGCACGGAGTAGTCCCTCGTCGTCGCGCGGCTGAATCAATAGTAAGCACGGCTCCAGCCAATCGGCGGCTCATTTTTCGCGATAAATTTATGCAGGTGCAGGCGTGTGTATGTACGTGTATTATCTCCTCTTTCTGGAGCCTTATACGTATATATATATATACTTTCGGTTGCGTGTCCCGAGGCGTTTTATATAAGGACTGGCGGGGTGTGTGTGGTATCTTGAGAATTAAATCCAAGAGCCGCGATGCTTTTTATTGATAACGATTACAGTTTTACAGCGCCAGCTATACTTGTATTTTTGAATGAGGTATTTGATCGATATCGGAGCTCGTGTATTAATGGAAGCTACACAGTCGAGAAGTTTTGTAGGACAAGCTCTCGGGTAAAATGTAATAAGCTGGAGTATACCTGCCTTCCCAAAACTCGATCTGATAATTATACACGTGATGAATTATGAGTGTATAGAGGGTCTCTTCAAATAATTCGCCCCTCTGTATTTTTATCTCCCGTATAAAATCGATGAGGCAAGCTCGCGCGTATAATTAACTCTTATCAACGCGCAAAGTAGCTTCTCTCGCTCGCCGAGTCAATTCTCCAGGAAAAAAAAACAAAAACAAAAAAAAAAATAGTTTGTACTACCGAAGCCGCGACCTCCACACTCCTCTCGTCGTCGGTGTACAACACAAGGTGTATAGAATCGTGCTCGCGGTGACGAAACATCGAAGCATCCCACACCCCTGCGGCGGCGCACGAGACGCGCTTATATACACACATACACGAGCATAGCGCCACGAAAATAACCACGTCTCTTTGCAGCGAAGCAGAAGCAGCGGCAGCAGCTGAGAAGAAGAAGAGGCGGCGAAGCGAGAGAGAAAGAGTTGAAGCCCCTCTACTTACATCTGCTCCGCTGCCGGCGGCGAGAGGGTAGTCGGCGCGGCGCACTCGGGAGGGGCTTGCGCGCGGCTGACTCAACCTGTCCTTCTCGTCGTCGTCCTCGTCTCGATAAGACACAAGTCTGTTATACTAAACGAGTATACCTGCGAGTGGCGGAGATTACAGTGCGCGAGTGACTCATATATCGTATACACGCGCTGTATAGAGAGATAGAGAGAGAGAGAGAGAGAGCACATAGCGAGTGCGGAAGAATCGAAGATGAAGCTCGAGGAGGAGTCAGCTCGTACCGTGCCGAGAATGTCATGAACGAGGGGAGCATGGCATAATTTTCCCCGCGCGCGGTCTATCGACCGCCCGAGCAGTAGTCCTTCTTTCTCACACCTACATACACGACACTCGTATACAGGCATACAGTTATAGTATAGATACTGTACACGTACATTGACGCTGCAGCGGAGAGAAAGAGAGAGAGAGAGAGAGAGAGAGAGAGACGACCACCTCCGCACGAGGAAGCGGCTGTGCTTGCAGCCATGAACGTGAGTATCACGAGATCTTTTTACCTCTGCGTGCGCGCGCGCGCGCCTGTGTGTGTGTGTGTGCAAGGGGGAAGAAGTCGCTGTGTGCGCGAGGCGTTTCTACGTATAAACATTGATTTGGCCGCTCGCACGAGGTCTGCACGTAAGAAGAAGTTTGCCCAAACGGTTTCGCAGGCGAGTTTTGAATCGATATTGTATATATATATATATGTGACTGAAACTTTCGTCACGAATATGTAATATATCGACGACTTCTGCAGCATTTTCAGAATCCTTTTTTTCCGCATAATTATTTAACTCGAAAGTTAAAGTTAATGTTAATAAAGCAGGGCACGCTCGCTTACACACAAGCTCTCTCGAGGCTCACACTTATACTTTGATTTAACTCGCTTTAGCGTAGCGCTTACTAAAAGCCATTTGAATTTCCCTCCCTTTTCTCGCTGCGGGTTATTGCACTATACGATATGGAAATTTATGCAGCCGCGACCATCAAGGACGAGCTGTTTTAATTGACTGAGTAGACCTTGGATATGTGCATTTTAATGAAACTTTCGTTTTTGATAAGAACAAAGAGGGAAGCTTCTTGAAAAATCCTGCGCGGCACATGTGCGGCGGCTCCGCGCTGTCGAGGAATGTCGCCGCTCGAAATAGAGGACTACGACAACGGACGGAGTAGCGCGCGGTTGTTGATTTTCGATATGAATTTTCCTCAGTAGACATATACGCTTTTAATATCCGGCCGACATCGTTGAACTATTTTCGTTTCGGAGGCACTTTCTCTATTGTTCTTTTTTCTTATCAAAACTGTACTTACATAGTATAGAGGAATTGTAATCTATCGTTTAGTTTCGACGTCTGAGCTGTTTTGTCGAGGATGTGGGTTAACATACACGCGGAGCTAAAACGCGAGACTCGAGCGAAATTTGAATTTCATAACGCGCCTGCCTCGAAAGCTTTCCCTTGAATACACCGATTCCGCGGAAATTCAAATGAAGCTTTATCATACGCGCCGGTACAGAAAGAGAGAGAGAGAAGAGATACGCAAAGTCGATAATGTTGACTTTGACGACTATGGCTTTTTAGTTATATCCCTCTCGATATTATTCCCAAGATCTTTTCTTCCATCCATCACACGGATAGCCGTATAAACTCAGCGCTTCGTAGATTATAACACCTATAAATTATATAATTCCCGCGAGACAGAAACACGTGCTTTTTTTCCTCGCGCGATAGAAGAAAATTCATCAGCCCACAACTGTCTCCTCCATATAGAAATACAGTTCGATAAACAATGCGTAAATCATTATTATATAGTCGTTCAGGCTCATCGAGCTTTAGCTCCGCACACACACTTCCGCGACGATCTTCGACCCACTGCTATAATATATGGTGATATTTCAGCGAGGGATTATCGAGTCTCCGAGACGGTTATAATCTTACGTAATTTGGCAGCGACGCCGCTCATGTGAATCACGGCGTTCACCCAGTTTTTCTCGCTCGCCGCATCGGTGCAGCGTTTCATCTTCAAACACGCCGTGAAAGAAAAACTAGAGAGCTGTATACACCGAGGAGAATTTCTTTTGACCAAGAGCTGTTATAAAGAGTAGAATCGACGCGTCCTCGATTCGCTTCAACTTTGAGATTACACACCGCGGAATGGACTGGACAGCGGAGAAAGCGTAAAGTAGGCACACTCGTCGCCTGCCATCATCTTCGCGCGAGGGCTTTTACCCTTAATTGAAAAAGGACCTCGGAGAAGTATCGGAACCGACGTACCGTCGATATGTTTTTTTTTTTTTTTTTTTTTTTTTTTCACTTCTACGCGCGGACGAAACTCAATCGAGGAAGCGTATACGAGATATTGTGAAAAAAAATTCCGTTTAAAAACTCATCAGATTCCAATATATAGGATCACTCCCTCGATGGATCAGTAGAGCCGACCCCAACAAAGCCGCTCTCTTCACTCGCCCCAAGCTCGTCCGTCATGACTGACTCACCGGAATAACGACTCTCGCTATAGCGCTGCACTCTCTCAATGTATAAAGTGCATTTTTTCCCTGCTGTCCCTCGATACGCTGTATGTGGAGTGCACACATAGACACACACACACACACGCACACACATATCTCACAGTAGGGGAGAAGTATACACTCTCTGCTGCACCTCCTCCGAAAATAGGCATATAACAATCGAGGCAGTTGTGCAGCTCTCCTGGAGCTATATAGAGTGAGGAATGCCGTCGCGATGAGTGCACTACTGCAGAGGGTTTTTTTTTTATATTAGAGAGAACACGCTAAAAACAGCATTTACATTACGAATTTCCCGCCATTCCTATTCCTTATAGTTTTAGAAATAGAGAGGGAACGGTCGCGGTTCGCGTCTCGCGAATCCAAACAGTCTCTCTTATAGGTTATGTTGCATCTCTATTCTTTATTTGTAACTGTGCAGCAGACGCTTCTTCTGTGTACTGTGTCCGCAAAGAACGGATGACTGGAAAAACTGCAAAAGAATGGGAATTGCTAATTAGCTGTATAGTTAACAATCGCAGACGACGAGGCTACGCTGATCACGCATGACGAACTAAAAATTCAAGACTACTATAGGCGTATACTGGTATACATACGACATCTACTTTTCCTAATAACGATCGAGTGTTTGCGCACTTTTTTGCATCGATTAAATATCAACAATATTGTGCAGGTATGTAATCAGCAATCATGAACTCGAGAGATCCCCGTAGTGTACGATCGAATCAATCGGTTATGCCTGACCAAATAACACTGCTGAACGCCAGCTTCTTGTGGACCATAGACAATTTTAGTAGACTTAATTGTCAGGATGAAATCGTCTCGCCAAAGTTTCTGATAAACAGCGATGACCACCTTCAAATGCAACTGTTCTTATTTCCAAAAACGAATAGCGAACAAACCAACTCGTCGGTGGAAGTCGAATTGGTCAGTCCTTTGGTGCCCAAGTATCAATTCAGGTTTACTTTTTCCATAATCAACAGTAAAGATGAGAAGATTAAAACTTCTAGTATTGTCAGTGATAGTAAAACAAACTACGTAGAGAGCATAGCTAACTTTATCAATATCAATCATGCCAAAGAACCTGAAAATGGTTTGATAGTCGATGGAAATGTCAGAATACTGTGCGAGATTGAAACTATTGGAGGCAACTTCCAAAAGCTGTCCAGAGAGTCTGCATCCAAATTCCAATTGTCGAAAGACATGGAATTCTTCTTTCACAATGAAAAGTTCAGCGACGTGGTTCTGATAGATTCAACAGGCAAAAGGATTCACGCTCACAAACTGATACTGGCAGCTCGCAGCACAGTTTTTGCTGGGATGTTCGAACACAATATGAAAGAGAAGACAGAGGGCACTGTGACTATTCCCAACATCGAGTACGATTGTTTGAAGGAAATGCTGAGGTTCATCTACACCGGCAAAGTTGAAAATCTTGAAAATTTAGCTGTCGATCTCCTGTCAGCATCCGACCAATACGCTCTTCAAGATTTGAAGGAAATGTGCGAATCCGTTCTCTCCTCCATTGTCACCACTGAGACTGCCATAGCAACTCTTGTGATAGCCGATAAGCACAGTGCCAGTATACTCAAATCGAATGTTCTGAAGTTCATTGTCGAAAACTCCAAAGATGTCATTGCTACAGTGGGGTTCCAGTCCCTGCAAAGCTCACACATTGATCTCGTCAAGGAAGTTCTATGCGCTGTAGTCAACGCCCGCGCGTTTACTTGAGTTTGAACAGTCACGAAAACGTTGGTGCTTATATTAGACTTTGTGATGCATAAAACGTGTCTCTATAATCTCAAAATCGTTGAATGTCTTTCATTGTACGCTTTAATTTCTAAAAATAAAAAACCGAGAAAAAGCAGATAATCTCAGCGTCTTCTTGATCAAAGAATAAGCCTATATAGGTACCTACACTTCCTCTCCTATTTCTGAGTACATAAGCGCGTTAATTTGAAACGGATGTGCACATAAAAGCTCCGCGCGCGAGCTTTGAGTAATAAAAGCTATTTTTAATTACAGGTGCTAGCGGCAGCCGAGGTTATCCGCGCAGGGAATGGAGAACGAAACGGTGAGCAAACAATATGTATACCTATACATATATCACTATTGTGTCGCGCGCGAGCCAAAAATAAGTCAGCAAAGATACACGACAATTGCTCTTCTGACTCTGCTTCCCCATACTGTATACGATTCAACAAAAGTCTGACGTTTTTAAATCTTCTTATGTGTGGGTAAATAATGCGTCTAATCTGCTGCACACTCGGAAAAAGAAAGAGGAAAGGCGGAGGAAAGAGCCTCTGGATTGGCTCCGCTCCCGCAAACGCAGTCGAGCAAAAAGCATCGCGGATACGTGTGTATATAGATATATAGAGCGTTGAGTTGAGTCGATGAACGGCAACCGTTCTCGTAATTGGACCAGATGGGATTCGATTCGATTGCGCACTTTTTATCCTAATCGAAAGCTTCGGTTCGCTCTCTAAGACACCCATATAACAAGCGGAAACTAGCCTCGCGTATAAAAGCGCGTATTTTCACACGAGATTCCAGAGGATCTATAAAAAGGCCAGAGGGCAGCGAATAGAAGATTCCAGCGGAGAGAGAGAGAGAGCTACTCGCAGCAGAGATAAAGAGTACCGAGCAAAGCAAAGGGCATGAGTTTATAGGGTAAAAATAGGAAAGCGAACGAAGAGAGGGTATACCGCACCCGAGTGCCCAGAGCAAAAAGCCAAGACTGTTTGGCATCAGGGGGGAGAGCTGGAATCTAATTGCGAACTCGGTGTGTCTTTTGGTCGGCTGTAGAATTTATTCAGGGCTGTGCAGCTCTGCCACACTATACACTTATTGCGGATTTTGCCGCGATAAGTCTTATCCTTATCGCAATGGGCGACTGCGACGACTAGTCCTATAACAAGTCTACACGAACAAGTACACCCAGACGCGATAGCGCCGATAGTAGTAGTATAGTTCAACGCAAACAAAGGGCCGATCCAAATAGAAAGCCCGCGTTCGTACACACACGAGAGACGGACGAAGAAGAACCGGCGTACGAAGCGCACGAAGCAAAGGGTAAAAGAGCGAAGATGAGAGAAGGAGAGAGAGGAGCCATCGCGGCGTATACGCGGCCGTGGGCATTTATTAATAGAGATTAAGCTCTCTCGCGGAGCGTCGTGTCGTGTCGTGTGCAGTAGCATCATCTCTCCCGCTTCGAAGCTTCGGCGCTTTCAGTAGTCCGCGTTTGCGACGTCGAGAGCGTATATACTATACTGCGTCGCAGCTGCCGCGTGAAAGAAAAGCTCGAGATTTATCGATCGTATATAGTATCATTGCACGCGTGTGTAAAAACAGCAAAGTGTCCATCGTCGATCGAGGCAGTTTGAAAAATGACAGCGCGGAGCTTTAAAGCTCGCTCGACGTGCGGTGTTTGATGGGAAATACGCGCCAGTGATTATAGCCTACTGTTTGTTTGTTTTTTTTTTGTGCAAACATGTGACATCCCCGCGTTTATCATACATAGGTATAAAATAGTGCATCAGCGCGTTTGTTTGTGCTCTATCTTCTTCTTCGTCGTTGGAGCTTGGTACAATACACACTTTTACGCAGTTATACAATACGGATCACGAGGTGGTGGTCGGAGGTGTGGCGAAACTCTTCGCGACGCTGGATTTTGCAAGATGTCCGACGCGCGCACCGAGAAAGAGCCGCTATGCTCTTGGCTCGGATCATCGATGCGCTTTCGCGAATCGCGTTCGGAGAATCGGAGCGAGCGATGCCGTTGGATTGTCGTTTGCGAAATTTTATAAAACGCACCTCGGAGAATCGCATTCGCACGACCGTACGTAAGCGTACGAAAAACGTCCGTCAATTTTCCAGCAGTTTCGAGTGTAATTTCATGAGCCTCAACGAGCTGGACGAGGCCTCGCGCACACGTCCAATGAATTAATTAACGGGAATTAAGCGCTCTCCGCATACGCGTCTTTGTGCAGCTACAGCGGCGGCAGCTTCACTCCCTCGCTATTCTGAATCATTCCGTCACATGACTCGTCCGCCGACCCCCTATAACACACGCTCTCTCTCTCTCTCTCTCTCTCTCTGCGTTGTGTATAGACATATGCCGTTGGTGTATGAGAGCGCGAGAGAGATGCGGATCGAAAAATATGTCGACGGAGATGTGTATTTAAAGATACGCGAATTTCCGAGGTGTATTTTCGCCCAGCGGCGACGGCCGATACTCGAGAATGCAGTATAGTTTGGCTTTTTTAAATTTGGACTTTGCCACGCTATGTTTAACGCTCAACGATAATACTTAATTCTCGTGTGCTCGAAATAGAAAAGTATATGGCACTTACGCGTTACGGCGAAATTTCTTAATTACACGAAAAGTTTATTCCGCGTCGTGGGAATAGGATGACGGAATAAAAGTAAAACTCGTACCCTACGTGCAATTAACGACGATACATAACAGATACATAACATCACGTATATGCATAGGGAAATTAATTTCCCAGGGATTTCCTTATCGAAGCCCCGCTGCACACAAAGCGGCGACTATCCGCTGTCTGAATCCTTATCCCCCCTACACACCGATACCGCTGACGATCTCCAACCGCATTAAACGGAGAGAAATAATCGCTCTCGAGCGCATCAGCCATACTGTACTTCCTTTACGCAATCAGGCCGCGCAGCAGTGGTGATGCACGCACTCTTCCGCTGCTTTATGCGCGCACGCACGCGTCCGCCGGGGGGTCGGATCATTCTATGCCTATACGTACAATGTCTGGAGAGCTTTGAGCTTTGAGTGAGGCTCGCCGAGAGAACATTTCGATTGGCTATATATTTTTGAGTGTCAGATACACGAGCTGAATGAAATCATTGTCTACTCGCGGGTATTTTTAAACTCTCGCGCGCCTTATAAAAATCGGAAAAGAAAGGGTGAAGGTCGAAAATCGAGTGGCCACTATCTATACGAATAACCCTCGGTTTATCGAGAGCAGAAGCTTCAAAAATCTCCCCTTTGTTATTCTCGCTATGCAGCTGACGTAATCGACTTTTATACGCGACGCGCCAGTGTCCGTCTTCGGGCGAATATATAGAACAGTAGGCGATATTGTATATACGAAGCGGGCTGTTAGCGCCAATTCACTTTTACGAGGGACGTACTATGTCCTGATGGCGCCGGGTCTCAGGGTTGGATTTTATTTCGAGAGCGCCGATGAGTGACGACCAATTGCCGCTGCTTCCGAGAAGCCTATAATATATGGAGCTTTTTTTTCGTTTTTTTTTTTTTTTTTTTATCATCGTCGTGATTACTGTGACGGTGTTCTACGAACACTCGGTACTATCAATTAAGAGGAAACGGAGAGTCTCGCACGCGATATGAAACCGACCGGAATTAAAGAAGGAAGAAGCCGCTTTTATATACCTACGCCAAAATCAAACACAGTCGGGTCGTCGGAGAGAGACGAGAGCGAGTCGTCGTTTAGTCTGCTCAATTCTCTCGTATCGCACACACAGACGAGATAAGCGATTTCCGCGAATAAGAGAGCACGGGGCGCGCCAGTAAGAGAGGAGGAATGCGTTACGTGTGCGCTGCACAGCTGCGCCAGCTCGTATGATGTATCTAGGGCTTGGCTTTATAGCGCCGCGAGCTCACTATTCCAGAGCGTTGTGTTGTGATATATATATATCCGTCGTGTCTTTAGCAAATTCGAATCCCGCGGGGATCGCCTTCCTATCAAACGATTTATCAATGAACATTCTTACCGCGAAGCCGTATCCGTATCTCAATGCGTAATTTCTCGCACGGCTCGTATAACTCTCCGAGAAGACTGACGCTCCCATCCTTGGAAAAAAAAGCCAGCCGAGAATATCTCGCCTAAAAGCTCATTAATAACGGCTCTTCACACCCTGCGAGAGCAATCACGGCCACGTGTTGAAAATCCCCTCCGAGAGAAAAAAAAGCTCCCACACGTGTGTCACGCCCGACTCGTCTTTTGTCCTCTTTCACTCGGATGTGTGCAATCGCGTCGCCCTTTTTTCCCTTTCTTTCTTCTCCGCATCTTTTTCTTCTCCTCCGCAGGCGCGCGACGATGATGAAAAGTGCGTGAGCGAGAAACGCCTCGCGGCTCATTGTATTCGTATACCTATAGGAGAAAAAAGGAGGAGACGCTTGTCGAACTCGATTGTCTACAGTTGCGCAAATCGAAGCGCGTGTGTGTGAATATAGTACATATACACGACAGGGAATCGTTATCGATGATTTTGAAAGGAATCGTTTACACAGCCGACCTTCGTAGCGGTCAATTAGCGACATCCGGATATGCGAATCGACGCTAATTACTATACACCGATCGAGAGACAACGATGCTCCTCGCGTACGCGACGATAAATCTGCCGAAGAGGAAAAAAAGCCACACCTCCTCCAAAAACGACCACCTCGTAATTCTACTCGTCTAATCCGCAGAGTGCAGTGAATAATCGAGCTCCTTATTGGAAACTTGAAAAACGAAAACGAAAAAACGAAAAAAACAATCACACGCGAGTGAAAGCAAAAAGACTTTTAAGAGACACTGATTCGGGCGAGCGATCGGCGGGGCGCACAGGTCTGCCGAGGCGACTCGCCGCTGCATATACTCGTCATGATGCTAATGCTGCTACTGTGCGTTATCATGAAGATCGCCGAGGAGTTGACGCTCGACAAGGCGAGCGAGCCCATAGCGCCCGGTGTCTGCAGGCTGCCACAGTGCTGCGCCAAGGCGAGACTCCTCAGACGAAGACGACGGCCGAAGAAGCGTAAGAATTTGAACATTTTTTGACTATAGGATTTGTGAGCGAAATTCACTCTCTGACTAACGATCCAATTGTGTTCGCATTTAATTAGAACTCGATAATTGATTTAGCTCTCTCGCATTCGATGCCGATCAGACGCGCGACAAAAAAGCTCGACACGGTGCTTGACCACTGCTGTACGAACGTACGCACTAATTCATAGTTTCCAACAAAGTCTACAATTACGCAAATTACGCAAATCGAGTAGCGAAGCTCTCTGTATTCAACGTACACGAGGTCAATAAGCCATAAGTACGTCGCCAGCGGATGAAATAAAAATGCGATCGCTTTGTTCGAGCGAGTGCCGCGATTCGCGATTAATCGACCGCGTCCCCTGTGTTCGAATGTCGATCGAACCTCGAGTACACACACTGCTTGTTCCTCCGATGACTTTGTACAGAGTTGTTTGTTGACGGACGTGTAATAAACGCAAAATGTAGACTCAACCGCTTCAGAGGGTAAACACGGAGTGATTCACGAAGGCGTGTGTGTCGTCGTGAAAGAAGAGTTATAACAGAATCCGAATTCAGTCAGACCCGTAGAAGTCAAAGCTCGTCGTCCTGGTGCTCCAGCATGGGTTCTTTCTGGGAAATCAGAAAAAAAGCAAACGACCTTATATACGTATCTCTCGAACAAAAAGCCAAGCGCGCGACAGTCTAGAGAGCACAAGAAGGCGCGGCGGCGGCGCGCTTGCGATTATATTTAGAGCGTGGGTCGCTCGTCGCACACATGGCGCTGCTGCTGCTGGCATAATTAGAGGAATGTCCCGCGCGAATAAGCCCACGCCGCGCTGAGAGAGAGAGAGAGAGAGAGAGGAGCTTTGATTCCTTCGCCGCGATTACTCGTGTAACGTGTCATTTTCTCCGACGAGTTATTGTCTCCTGACGAGATATGGGTGCGCTGCGTTTGATCGCGAAGGTTCGAACGATTTTATTTTTCTCCCGCAGCGTGTCCCGAAAGTATATACGTATAGGTTTGAAGAGACAAAAGCGACGAACGACGTGCACTGCATGCAGGCTTTACGTAATAAGCCACGAAGCCGCGGAGAGAAACTCGTATATTATTTAAATTGTTTTCAAAAGCGTCCGCGGGCTCATTACCGGCGTAATTAAATACCGATTGGAGCTCGACGCGCCGGAGATAAATTATCGCCTCTTGGACGGACACCGAGACTATACATTTTAGGTCGCGCTTTCGAGAAAAAAATATTCTCGGTCGAGATTCGATGCGATAAGCAAGCATATAAGTAAGTGTTCAACAACAACAGCGCGAGGCTTTGTTATCACAATGACGGACACTTTTCAGCCGATAATGCACTATTTTCCTCGACTGCAGCTTTGTCCCTCTTGCATGAAAATTCGCGGAGCGTACGCATCGCACTTTGGTAAAAACGTCGAAACAGTTAGCTCTCGTCCAACACGTGTTAACACACGGGTAAACCTACCGCGTACTTATATACATCCTTCATTCGCATGCCACACGCGCGCCGATCGGCTCTCGCCAATTAAAAAAACAAAAACCGGGTGTGTGTGTGTGTGCAGCGCGCTGGAAGAGGAAATTCCCATTCCGTTGACGCTCTCGCCGGGAGACGTTTACTTATGCATTCCAGGCGCAAGTCCCGTATGGTGTGTGTCGTATATACGCGAGAGAGATGTACGAATGCACGAAAATCGTTTTGGGAGAGAATAGGGTGCAGCGACCGAGAGCGACCGAGAGAGAGAGAGAGAGAAAGAGTATAGCGTATCCTGGATGAAAAATAAAAACATCGAGGTTTTCGGATAAATTCGAAGAAAGAGCCTCTCGAGCAGTTTATCGAATTTGCATGAGATGTATCTCCGGAGGATACGAGATTTGTGTGAGCGACGAGAGCAAATTTATGCGCATACGACCAGCTTTCCGGGGGCCTTAATAATGTAAACTTTGGGAGGAAATTAATTGAGCTTCCTCCTTTGGCTATTGTATACGTTTGAAAACTATTGTGCAAGACGTACGCTGTGCATATCATTCGAGCTGCGCAAGGACTGTCGTTTTCCATTTTCTATTCGCAGCTCTCTGCGGGTAGTACACGGATTTATGCAATGGCGAGTCACGTAATTTTCAGAATTTTATGCGTGTACAATTAGTTATTCTTGTCTTTATAAGCGTCCCCTTGCAGTATTTTATGCCCCGCTAAAAGATAACCAACAAAATAACCTATAACGCATTGCGTCGCAAGATTCCCAAACATCCCGATGCATCATACGATATAGAACGTTTTATAACCATACCTGCGTTGTTTACGGAAATTCCAGCACACCTCATCTCTCCACCATCGACAATCCGCCCACTCGACAAGTCCACTCCTGTCCCTCTGCATGCTGCAGCCGACCCTGCAATGAAAAAAAGCCTGTGTTGATTACGTGCACGGGAACGACAAAAAAGTATTGAAAATCAATACACGCTCTCGACAACAATACCCACAGCATCTCAAGCGACACTTCGTATCATATTCATATGTATAAAATCCTTCGAACACAGCAGCATAGTATAAGCACGCAGGGAGAGCCGTCCGTCTTCTTCAACTCCTTCCCACCTCTCTCCCTCCTCTTCTCCCGCGCACTCAACAGCGGCACGAAACTCGCGGCGCGCGACGCTGCAGCCAGTGACGGCGCGACGACCGAACGCTCGACACCAGCAGCGAGCGCCGCCGCCGCGAGTGTGTGTGTGTATGTGTACAATCTGTGCCTTGAAAAAAAGTGCGTGCTCTCTGGTGCTGTTGATTTCATATACCTCCAAGTCGCACTTCAGCTCGGTTCGTTCAATACTGCGAATCGAGGCTCGAGGTGGGTGTGTTGTGTAAATATCCACTATCGCGCGTGACTCATCGTGTTTTTAAACCCCGAAAAGCTGCGAGGGAGCTCGCGCAATCGATGGAACAGCCGTCGTCGTCGTCTTGATGCCGTAGCCGATCAACCGCGGCGACGAGAAATCTCATGATTTTCCCGCTATCGCCGCCGCCGCCGCCGCCGCCGCCGTCGTTGTCCTACTGTAAGGTTAGTTCCGAAAATCACCTGGCCTGCAGAGAGTGTCGATATAAATTGATACGCTCGAGTCTCTCTCTCTCTCTCTCTCTCTCTCTCGTCGCGCAACACTCTCTCGATACTTACTTACGGTACACTGTATAGCCGATGCTATACTCCTCCTTTTTGTTCTCTCTCGCGGATAAGGAAATGGAATGAGGTCCGTCGCCTTTAATCGGCAGAAATCGAAAGTGTATTCGATGCGGCCGCGGAGAACCTGTTTTTCACGAGACGACTCGCGCTCTGCTCGCTACGGGAAAGAGACTTTTCTATACGTCGTTTTAGAAAGGAGTATATCTTGTGCAGTATAGCGCCGTTGCTGCCGCGGAAAAAGTGAAAACTTGGCCTGCTATGCTGCTAATCGTTGAAAATGAAGAAAACACTCTAGCGCGAGGGAGAGCTGTGTACAGAGACACTAATAAAATAAATAAAATGCCATTAGAGACAAAGAGAGATGTGCAGCACTGGCGAGTTTCGAAATGGAGCGAGTCCTGGCACGCACTACCCGCGAGAGCGACGTTTCGAATGCATAATGCACCGCTCTTATATACGCTTGTGTGCGTACACCTATCCTCTATGTAGAGCGAACCAGTAGCGCGAATATGATGATATATTTCTTCCCCGTGTCGATCATCGTGAGTCTCTCTCGGCTACACCGCACTTGTTGTTGTGCTATATCGCTATTTGCTCGGCTGCTGCTGCTTTGTGTATACAATAATGAAAGGCTGACGTCAGGCGCGCGACGCCCACGTGGTATCTTGCGGGAGATTCGATTCGATTGCAAGAGGGAGACGTATGGTATGGGCTCGCCTAATATAGGTAGGCTGAAGCCAGAGGGAGGGAGAGGATAAATTATGGGATGGCTCTCGGCGGATTGTTTTTATTGGGATACCCATTTTCCTGGGTGATTATTATGTATAATGGTATAGCAGTGCTATTTAACTTCAGGCTTTTTCCTTGTTTGGCTTTTTGTTTTAAATTGTAGATTGAATTTTATAAACATATTTTATCTGCCTTATCTGTATGTATTTGCAATTTTCTTCCAAGCCAAGGAAAGTTCCCGAGCTTATTTATCTGAACAAATCAAGAATTTCCTTGGTTAAGCTGAAATTAGTTCATATTATTATAGCCCAAACAAACTTATTATGTACACCCATACCTACAGAGTCTGCTGTGTGTACTTGAATAGCAGCAGTTCATTTTTATCTAGAAGGCTTATCTGTCTGTACAGATATGCATACTTTGGATGGACACGTTGATAAGAAAAATGAGAATAAACATTGAACTTATACCCATATAAGAAGATTTATAATTAGATAAACCAAAGCTCTAGCTATGTGTACGCATTTTTGAGAGTAGTTTGTGCATTTGATTGCAGGGGCTTGCAAGGCCACATCAATGATGGAAGACCCGCAAACTCCAGGTTCGGATTGCAACTCCAATCCAGCGAATGATCCTCAGGACTTCGTTGGATCGGAATTTATTCAAGACAACATGGACTACCAATGGTTCATTGACTACAGGTGGGTTCGTCGTCATCATTTTTATCCTCTTGCTCTTGCTAGCCCAAAATACCCTCCCTGCAAATGTCCAAGTTACTGGCTCGGTCATTGTGCTTCATTGCTATTTTTAGAGCTCATTCTCAAGAAGCCTATTGCACAAGTTACAGAGATGGAGGGTTACACGTGCATCCCAGTGTGCTGTCCTCTCTTTCGGCCTCCTATACTAAAGATGACCTGGGTTACTATGATGACCTGGCTCGCAATCTCGATGCCAATCTGGCAGAAGTTGACATGGAGAGCTTTAGAACTGCTGACATACACACACTGCTCACGGCTCTGCCAGTCATGTGCACTGATCCAGTCCAACACTCAGAAGTAAGTTGTCACTCAAAGACAATCTTGTTTATCGATGCTCTCAAAATCTATCAATCTTTTGAGTCTATTGAAAGTGTTAATAATTATAGGACATATTAATTTAGCACCAAATTTGTTACTTGATTTTAAACTTCACTGCGATGATCAATGATTATTCTTTGTAATATTGGTAATCTGTTTAAGTTTCACCATTGTACATAAATCACTTCTTTTGCTTTCATAACTCATTTTTTTTAAACGTTGGATCAAAGTGATTCCTATATACTGATATAAATAATTTTGGCTCTTAATACAATGTTAATGAAATTCATGAATTACTCCTATGGCAGTTTAACTACCAACGTGAAAGGTATGCCAGTATATCTGGCTCGGTGATGGAGAAGCTTGACATCAGTTCCTCCATTAGTCCTCGAGCTAGCAGTCAGGTACGGCGAAGGTCCTATTTCAAGCAAAAGTTTTTCTTCACATGCTTTGTATTTGTTTCACTATATAAATTGTCCTCGCGAATTTCAGGATTGAGTCGATGTAAACAACGATATAACAACTAAAAAATTAAAGAAAAGAAAAGGAAAAATCATTACGTTGCCCTTTTAGTCAAGAGCCACTTGATTTTTTGTTGCGAGATTTTTGTTGGATTCATCGAGTTGATTAAGTTGATAGTGTCACTGCATGCCTTTTTCCAGGAATAAGCTTCACACACTTGGCCTAAAAAATTACTTTATAATTTGAGTTTCACTTTATACGATTAACTTGCTTTCAAGGATATGTGAAATTTACGTTGCCTGTATGATAAGAAGTGCGATGCGATGAATATTTTAAAACGATTTTCACGAAACGCTATCTCGCGTATCCTTGAAAAACAGTCATTAATAAAGTCTTCCACAGAAAAGCAAACTGCGGCAATAAACTCACCAGGAAGCTATAATTGTATAATACATATAGAGCGCATGGCTGAACTTGAAATGGAACGTATCATAAAACTCAAAAAATTTCGGAGCAAAGTTTCGCGCTAAAAATACTTGCTTGAATTTTACACAGAGTAAAAACTATCAAGTGAAATTTTGCTCCGTTTAAACAAGCGAAACGAAAAATTTAATAACACAAAACGTTGTTAAATTTTCTTCAACCCAACAGGCGCGTTACATGGATGTTATAACCCAGAGCATGGTCGAGTATACACATACAAAACTGTGTTTTATCTGTGTACACGTAAACGCTGTTCTATATACGTTTCTCTAAAGAAACTAGCAGACTCTGCATATGGTCAATCCCTACTAACCCTTTGCTCCCCTTTGTCTGTTTGTGCACTGAAGGGCGAGGACTCGGCCTGTTCGACGACCGACACCATATCGATCTGCAAGTCGTCGCTGCTGTTCTCGCCGGTGAAGGAGATGCCGGTCCTACCTCCCGGTGGAAGCTATAGTGTCGACTCTCTCGACTGTGAGGACATGCTCATCACGTGCCAGACTAACAACAAGAACAACTACACCATCGCCTTTGAGGGCAGCATCGCTATGTACTCGGATGGCTCTCAGGATTTCGATAATCAAGGTATATTAGTAAAGAGAGATGCTTACATAAAATTTTTTATTTTTCGTTTTTTGTTTTATTACAAAATGCAAACCGTTCCATATTCACGCACTCGTTCATACAGTTTCATAGACAAAAATGACAAACGCCTTACTAATAAACACAAACCTTCTCGCGATGCTCAACAAAGGCATTGGTCCTCTATTTGCAGAAAAACAAAAAGTCTACGAGGTCCCAACCGACTCCTACTACGACAAGACTCTGAATCTTAAAAACATGCTGGACCTCTCGATGGCCTGCTCGGATTCGAAGATCTACACGACCTGGAGCAATCTCAAGCACTCGTCCATCAGCAAGACCATAACCCGTCACCCGTCCGGCAACAACAACACCACGCCCAACTTCCTCCAGTCGACGGGCAGCGGCACGAGCAATGCTACCAGCTTACCCGTCGTCAGCAACAAGAGCCGCAGCCAGAGTTTGCCCGATCTCAGCAGGGCTCGGGAAATCGAACGCGTAGAGATGCCTCTCAATTTTTCCGTGAGTCCCTCTTCATTTCTGCATATAGCGTTGTGTAAGCGCTGCTGCTGCAGCAGCTGATCCGAGATAAGGAAGATTAGATAGGGGGCGAGAATTCGGGCGGACGCGTTACGGGGACGTGAGTAACTGCAGTGTTGTTTTCGTGCTCAGTATAAGCGGAGCTGCTCTCTTGCGCATGAGAGTAGCAGAAAAGTTTGCTTTTGAAAAACGCGCTACATGTAAGTGTATGAATGCGATGAGTGTTAAACAGCGTGTTGTGTTGTAAAAGTAAAAACTTGTTGAAATCGAAGAATTCATTTATCAGTTAAAAACTTTCAGTGATAAGTTTGCAAAGTATAAAATTATCGAGTAATCTATCAAGAGTGTTATACAATGATAAACTTTCACTACTCGCTCAAATTATAGCCGCATTAAATGTTTGAAAACCAGATTACGAATCGTGTTTATAACATAGAATTTTCTTTCCGCAGGTCGACTCTGGTGAGACGAGCAGTCGCAGCGGTCGCCTCCAGAGCTCGGGATCTCTGATGAGCCGCTCGATGAACGAGGAGAGCTCGGATAGCGTGGGCAACACCTTCTCCTCGAACAAAAAGCTTCAAAACATGAGCCTTGTCCGTCTGTTTATGAAGCAAAAGAGCATGAGTACCGAGGGCATGAGTCTGACCCTCGACCAGACTGATTCAGGTAGCGAGACTGGCTGGCCGACCAGCAGCAACAGCGAGAGCGGTACACACGTTACGCAGATACACAAGCAGCATAACCAGCTGCAACATACCCAGAACAATTTAAGCGTTCCCGATAACGACTTGGCGATCAAATGGGTGAAGGCGGATAATTATGACATTCCTAAACGTTCGAACTGCTCGACTTCCATGGAGGATCTGTTGAACACATCGAGATCTGCATCATCTATCGGTAGGGATGTTAGTATGAAAACGAAGAAAAGGGAAGTGTGCACGAAGACGACAACGGGAATTCAGGTATATATTTGCGGGTTGTACGTTGGGAATCAGTATAAGTATGGTATTCGATAAATGAACCGTTTGATTTACAGGTAATGACAGAAGTAGAGGATAACGGCGTACAAACATCTCTGATATACCCACCATTGAACAACAGCAACAAGGAATCGGGCAATTATCCTTTCCGCGAAACGGTCGTTAATGAGAAACCCGTATACGTGGTTTATCCGAACTACACTCTACCAGATCTGTCTTTCCTCAATTCAACGGAGACGCGTTTCGACAATGTAGCTTTGAAGCCTCAAGTGTACGGCAAGCGATCAGGCAAGTCTGGACGACCGTTTTCCTGCAACGATATCGATGCGCTTAAGCAGCGTGGCTTTTCGCACGTCAAAGACTGGGAATCTCTGACCTTCTTACTACCTAACGAGTACCGTAAGATCCTGCACGATGTACCCGAGGTCTCGAAGCACGTCAAGATGGTTGGCGAGGAGGCGCGCAAGCCGTTATTTTGCCTATCCCCGCCAATGAGGCACAGAAAGAGGACCCTGAGCGATATGATTCCCAACACGGTTGCGTCGTCGAGCAGCAGTACAGCCACTCAGCCATCATCAGGATACAGGGGCTCGTCAACCATTCTCACTGATTCATCGTCGAATCAACAGAATTCTAGTAATGCTGGCCTTGTAAGTCATCTTTCTAGACTGAAGTTGATTATGAAAAAAATGATTTTACCTAGAAAGCCGTCTAATTATTAATATTTTCCTCCGCAGTGCAATAATAATCCACTCTACCTGTACCGCTACGACAGCGTCTCATCGGAGGCCTCGCTACACGGCCAGGAGAAACTCCTAACCAACAGTCGTCAGCCCACTCAGTACCACTACCGCCAGGGTGCTCCGAGTCTACCTAAGCGCTCAATTTCCCTACCACAAGCGAGTGACTGCGGCTCAGCACCTCCTCGTCCTCCATTACCACGCAGCATCCTCAGGAAGAATCGAGCTGCCGCGGCTGCGGCCGGCAAGCGCTGTAGCATGTTCGAAATGGGACAGGTGTATGAAATCGAGACAAGGCACGGAATGAGCCAGGAGAATAAGCGAATGTCGTTGCAAGAACCCTACTACATGAACAACGACTTGCAACTGCTCAGACACGCGGGCATTGTCGACTCGGAGAAGGACATTGACGAGGCAGAGGAAAGACAGCGATTCGGTAAGGGTTTTGATTGCGCGGTAGTTATTCATACGGTATCAATTTGTTTACTAATAGTTTTTTTTTTCAACAATTTATACTTTTTTATGGGAAAACATGCTGTGACTTTGATTTTTACTGTCGTTTTCACTTCTTGTTTTTCGATTTTTATCAGGCTCCTTGAAAAATTTGTAGTGTTAATATAGCATTTACAACATGCGTTTTCAAATAAAAAAAGTACTTTACCTCTGGGGGAACGTAGGGCTCCAGAGGTTTAAACGTCCCATATCGATTGAGTCCAGCATAATTCGCCAGCATCCTAGCATATTTTTGCCTCTTTTTGATAGACAAATCGGATCTCTCTTTCGCTAATTTTTGTCGAATTTCCAATTCATGGCCTCTGACGGCCATCGCTTTGTATTTAAGCTCTCCGTGCTCCTCTAATGTGTATCTATAAGGCTGCATTTCTTATACTGAAATAAACATTGAAATTTTTACGTAAAATACAGAAAATTATGACTTGAAATATTATAAACCAGTAAAATAAAATATCTGGTCATTGTAACTGCGCGTGTGCTCACCTAAACTGCTAAAAGCAAACTGTAATGACATTCCGTCTTGAGGTAATAGAAGGACATAGTACGGACTTTCGTATACAAACAGGCCGTGTTTTGGAATGATAACGTCTTATGCTCCACTTTTCCTTTCTTTGCGTTATGGTTACATCGCATGCGCACACATATTTATCTTTCTAACAAATTAATAAACTGCGTAAACAAAATTACAAATTTATTATTTTTGTTTTTTGTAAATTGCACAAATCATTTTCAATGAAAATCAATTCACAATATATAACTTATAAAGGTAAAAAAAATCTATGGAGAATCATGTAGAATTATAAATAACATTATATAAAATTTGAAATTACAGATAGATTGCGAGGAATTGACAATGACGATCTAGAAAGCAGTGGCGAGGACGTGAAGCAGTTGGAGGAATTTTTGAAGCGTAGCGGTTTTTCATCTCACAGCAGTGACGGTGATACCGGTATGGAACATGATGATATCAAGCTGCGATCCTGCGTCAGGAGGTTCCTCGCTCTTAAGATGAATCAGGACATGGCTAAGATGATCGACATGGCCGATTCGCAAAAGAAGACTGTTAGTTTTGCTGTTAATGGAAAGCCGAGATATCTTGACGAAAAGGTATCGGCAAACGTTACATATAGTCAAGCTTATCTATTAGAATGTTACTGTAATTTCTTCTATCTTTGCAGACAAACATAATGGACGAAAAGGAGCGGTTGAACGTGAGCGAATCAGCTGATACAAATCTTGAACTGAGGCCTATGGATTTAGAAGACAAAAAAAGTAATTCGAGTTCCCCTTTTTTGCTTTTTACCATGACTATATTACTGACTATAATACTAACAATGTATATGCATTGTCTCCAGAAATGATTTGGTCGGTAAACAAAGCAGTGGATGGTTTGCTCAAATTCTGGCATAGTGAGCCCGTTCGTAGCCGGCAAGGCTACAACGACAAAAACGAGTGCTCCCAACTCTGTCTCGGCCAACTGTGTCCGGCTCTTTATGCCGTCATGTCCGACGGCCTGAAACCTCAACTGAACTCAACTTTCGGACCTATCGCTAATAGCGTCTGGCAGGTCGTCGAAGCTTCGTCACAACAAGGCCCCCTCACAAAAACCCTGAACGACTTGGTGCAGAAAATTAACGGAGAGGACTTTATGACCGAAGGCATGCTCAAGTTTCATGCTTTCGTTTTCGGTTTACTCAAGTGAGTAGAGGAATCTTATTTATTAGTCAACTTATAGTCGGTTATCGCGTTTGCATCTTTCGAAAGAAGGGCAGACGCGTTATTTTAAGATTGCATCTATACCCTCTTTCATCGATCGCTAGCGCGTCGAACCTCTCTTTGAATAATTGATGCTCCTATTGCCATCTAACTCGCTCTCTCTCTTTCTCTTTCTATTTTCCATTCAACAACAGTTTGCGAGCTCTTGACGCCTGGTTCGCCTACCTGTGTACGCGCGAATCGATCCTTCGCAAACACTACAACAACAATAGCCTCTTCGTGGGTGCCCTTGGATGTGCCAACAGTCGCGAGGTCATTGACGCTTTTCTCAACATTCTCCAGCCTCTGGCTTTCTGCCCATTCCAGCTGGACCTGCTTTATCAGTACCGGCAACTGCACAACAGCTTCGGTCAGAGCAACGCTATCAACCTCGAGCCTGTTACTGTTACACCTACCAAGAAGTCATCAGAAAGAGGACAGAGACCTAGATCTTGCGTGCTTTACGACAACTCGCGACAGCAGTACGATGGCGAAAAGAGAGCGGACGAAGAAATCAAGAAGAGGTGGAGTCATACACCGCTGAGCGCGAAATTCCATGTTTTCGATAGATTGGACGACTCCGAGGATTATACCGACAGCCTGGAACATTCACCGTTAAATAGAGCTAGTCCCAAGAGAACCGTGTCGAAACAACAGTCAAAGTTACCTGAGTCCAGAGGTAGAATACATTTCTTGAATAATATTTGACAATTATTACACGTGTTCTACGATTAAAGTATTTCAAATATTCCATTCAGATTCAAAGTCGCGAAAAGACGAGGATCAGAGCGCAGAACCAGCACCCGCTGGCGAGAATAAGTTCCGTAAGCTGCAGGAAAAATGGGAACATCTGGGTCGCGATGACACTAGCCCGAAAGAACCTCAGCCACCTACCACTCCATCTCCCTCCTCTCCTACTCGAACTCCTACATCCAATCTTTCCAAGTCCCGAATCCCTCGTCTCCTCACATCTCCTGTCAAAACCCCGTCCAACCTCCCCGTCCCCGTCAAGTCCGCAAAGTCTCCATCGGGCATTCCATCCCTCAAGAAACCTGCTGGCATCGCAACGACCACTAAACCCAGAACGACCACCGGCAACAACATCAGCTGCAAGGATTCCCCGCGTCGAACTAGCAGATTGGACCAGGAGAGCACTGGAACGCCCAGGGCCCATTTGACACGGCCTAGCTCGCTGCCCTACAAGACGGGTTATGGAGCCAGCGCGAAGGAGAAGAGCACCGTGTCTCCGCACAGAAGGGCCGCGTCAACATCCCTGCCTAGGCCACATTCCATCGCGGCACCACCCAGGAACCTGCCGCCCAAGCAGGCACCAAAGTAGGGGACTTTCTTTGATTGATCTTTAGCAATTTGGAAACAATCTACACGCGTTTGCTCGCATATTTAGTAATGCTAAGCTTGTTAAATGATAGTCTGCTTTTTTCAACATTCAAACGGCTCATGAGATTCACGTAAGAAGCCTCGACATTCCCATCGAAACATACATTCTTGAATGTTTTTCTTTGCTTAACAATTTGTAAGATTGACGAAGCTTCTCTTTTCGTAGATTCGTGAGGACCTTGACGAGTAAGCCGCAGTCAGTGGACGGGCACTTGTCCTTTAACGAGGGCGATAAGCTAAAAGTTATTCTCGAGGTAGACGGCAAGTGGCTGTTGTGCGCGAGAGGTGAGCGTAAAGGACTGGTGCCTCGTAGCTGCGTTAGACTCATCCCAACCTAGCAGCAAGCCAGCAGCAGCAGCCGACTCGCGTCATCAAGAAAGCCCAGCAGCGACGCGGCAGCGTGTATATATTGAATAATGATGATGAGGTGAAAAGGTTAAAGAGGAAGATATTATATAGTATTTTAAGGACGGGACGCGCACGAAAGCGATAGAGGTCCAAACGAAAATATAACGCTAAAGATTATAATTACGCGAGAGAGAAAGAGAACGAGCGAGCGAGAAAGATTGATTGAAATGTTGATTATATATGATTGATGCTTCGTTTATGTATTGAACAAAAGAGTTAGAGACGGGAGTCTCAAGTCAACAGTTTAATAATTATACAATTTTGATGTTATTATTATACCTGATAAGAGTATATTATAAGATATTAAGGCGCTGATGAAGGCGAGTTGATGATATCGTTGGCGGGAGAAAGAGTTTAAAGGAGTATAGTCGCTAGTCAACTTATAGGCTTTCGAACCAGAATGTATTTAATAATACGAGCATACAGCTATTTATAACCATGATGTACATATATACAGCAAAACAAAACGATAGAGATTAATGATTATCGATTAATAAGACGAATGACATTGTCGAGTAACAGCATATAATATATTATATTATATTATGTATAAATGTAACTGTGATGATAGCTTGTAGACGAGTAAGTTTCCGGCGGATATCTTGAAAGAAGGATACGTGAGTCCCCGAGATCCCTCTTTTAAAAAAAATAACTCCCCCGAACCTTCGTTGCGTACGGAGTATGTATTTCTCGACAATTCTTTGATGGAGTATCTTATCACTGACGGATAATTTACTCTCTAATTTTATGTATATTTTTTTCTTACGCTCCTTATCTATCCGGCGCACAAGTGAATCAACGCTGTACCGTATTCTTTATTTTATAATTTTTTTCTGATTTTTTTTTATTTCATTGATAAAAAATAATAATAATACAAAAATAAAACAATACTGAAAACAGCTGTGGCGCCAAAGGATACCAACTCGATCAGTAGGCGCCTCGTGTTTTTTACTCGCTTTGTGTATTCCTCGGCATGTGGCAGAAGTAAGGAGTAATAAGCTAATAAAATTTATCTCAAACATTAAAACCGTTGGCTTTTTATTTTAACTGCAGCGTTCTTTTTATCCTTGCACTTAAATCCTTAGATCACTGTGTAAGCTATTATCATATTCAAGAGCTGTGTTGGTGAGGGTGACAAGGTAATGGGATATAGTCTTTTGTGGTGTAGAAATCTTGCAGACGATTAGAATAAAAAATGTTTTAATGAAAAAAATAGTACATTCGGTTGTGCTTGTACATATTCGTCGAATAATTTCTCTTTCATCCGCTCTTTTAATCTACAGTAAATACCCTGTAAAATCACAAGTCCCATCCACAAATTTTCTGCACCACAAATTTTATCCGTAGGTTAAAATTAAAAATCGTCCCATACAATGTTATAATATTTGCTTTATTTGAATATCGACAGTGAAACCCATTTGTCGTTTTAGATGAAGTTCAGTTGCGTAGTCACCTTCGTCCGATAGTACTTCATCTTAAAGAACAAAATTGTTCGATGACCAATGACACAAAGAATTTAATAACTTTTCCTCTTAGTTAAACGACGAAGCGGAGAGAAACTCGGTAAAATTTCTCCTTTCCTGGTTTTCTCGAGAGACTTTCCTATATAAACGTGTATAAAAACAAAACAAAGGAAACAGTTTATCTATGCATATATTTGTTAATGTATACGTTACTATTACGTAGAAAAATGAGCATCTTTTCCATATTTTTTATTATCTTTCGCCGAGCGAAAAACACTTGGTTTTCATTAATATGACTATTGCATTGGTTCTTTGCACTGGGTGCGAAGGAGCGCGCGAAGAAAAAACATCAATCCGTTGAAAATCACTAGAACCAGTAGCGTTTGAAATCACAATTTTCGTAGTCCTTTTTTTCAGTGATTTTTCTTGGGAGGTCGCGGACGTTTATCATCTCCACGCGTACACATGTTTACGGACGATCGAAATTAGGATGTGATTATATAGTTTCCCTCTTACTGGATTGAATTGCTGTGTAGTCTTACGTCTCCGAAAAATTAACTGTACTCAGCAATTTGTATCTTAAATTTTATTTACAGTCAACCTACACTTCGACTAGGTGCGGACAAAGAGGACGTCATCGTCGTCCGATCATCAAAGTCTTTGTATCATTCATTTGTATAATATTATACCACGACGGTAGGATATTACTAAAACTTTTTTTTCTCTTCCCCGGTTATTCTCTTATACCTCGATATTACACAATATATAGCCGATAGTTTGTATTTTTTCCATAAAAAATAACTATGAAACAAATCGCTTAATATTAGTCGCTTACTTTACCTAGATTAACAACAAGTTTCTCGACGCGCCGCTTACTCAACTCTCCGCGTGTGTTATACAATATACATAATATGTGTATTATATGCATGTGTGTGTCTTCTTTTATTTTGTGTAATTCAAATACGTCGATACGTGAAGAGTATGTGACTGTCTCTCCTACACGGTTGTAATTTTTTCTTTTTTTTTCTTTGACAAATAAAAATTTCAGTTCGACGCCATTACTCGCGCGCCGCGCGCGTGAGCGAACAACATACACACATACACACACACACAGACGTATTTACCAAAATCAACTCTCCACTGACACCAGAGATGGATCTGACTAATTCATTGGCGAAATCATCATCGACGCGCCTCTTGCGGTTCGTTTATTTTTAGTCGATTCATCGCAATCGATGAGCAGAACCTTCCATACTGTCCCGCGCGATTGTTGCGCGTTTTATGTACGCATATTTTACGTGTTCTAGAACGTCTTTTTTTTAACTTTTTGTCTTAATATAGCTTGGAAAATACTTGGCAAAATGTCTGAAATGTTACTTACAAGCTTTGTTTGTACAAATGAACGAGGTCGAGTAGTTTGGTATAAAAATCTTTTTTTTTTCAATTGTACTCTGGGCGTAAAATTTCATCACAGTCGAGTTTTCAGTTTCACGTGTTTCAATGTAAACGAAAGACTGACGAGTGAACAGATTTAGCGCGTTTTCGTTAAAATTTAGTCTTGTAGCGGAAGAGTATTGGAGGTTCTACTTTTACACAGTATTAAAATGACATTTTTTGCTCTCTCTCTCCTCTCTATCAGTGGTCAATCAAATCGAATAGTTTCCTTTAAAAGCGAATAGATAAATGTCATCTTTATAAATCATCATAGCAATATTATCGAATTAATTAATAAAACATATGCTTATAGGTTATTTACAACTTACTAAAATTAACAGTAAATATACCCTTTATAACCGAACTTATTATTTTTATATTTACAAAACTTCATCACACATACAAACTTGCTAAATGTTTTTATTTTTTTGTAAATTTTTTCCTTATTTGTTCTATACGTCTAAACTTGAGTGAGTCTGATCAATCTCTGGCTAACATCGATAAATTGCAAATAAATTATTAGACAGATTCTAGAATCGGTGTATGCAATATTTATCGCTGATACGTTACATCGGACAGTCATCGTAATTTTTGATTGAAAATAAATTAATGTTTTTCTGATAACCAAACTAGGAAGTAGGGCAAATATAACGACTATTCAATTGAAAAGAACATGGCACCAATAAAAGCGATTGCTAAAATTGGAAGATTCGGCGGAAGTAGCATGAAGAAAATAGATAAGTATGACGATTGAGTTGAGCAAGATTAAATTCTAATAATAGACCAAGCTCAGAGGATCTTTAAATACGGCACCGAATTGCAAATAACGGCGACAACAATTGAAAATCGCGAGACATTCAGATTTATAAAAGGCAAAAAAATTAATTTCAAATGAAGCTGATGACTGTCCGACATTTCTTTTACACTTTCTGTTCTACCCTATATATTCGTAAGCCGATAAAAATATGTTTGTCGTACTTGTCGTCCGCAGTCCGATATGTCTGGGCCCTATATAAGAAAAAGAGTAGCGCACACCGCCGCTCCAATATCATTATTTTTTTTTCTTACAATCAATGCCTAACTCTTACGCACTTTGTATTTTGTAACGTTGTTTAGACAGTTGTTAATAATATTACAATAATATTGATCACCATCATACGATAATTATTTGTATTAGGTACACCCGGTTTTGCGTTTTGCATCTGATATATCATCATTATCATCATCGTCATATACTTTTCTTCTGTTCAATTTATCCCCATGAATTGCAGCGAAAAATTGGATAAAAAGCACTCGACATTAGATTAAAATTGTATGATTAACTTTTGTCTTCTGTGTTTTTTTTAGTTTGGCACCGTGGAAAGTCAGCATTCGGTAAACAGAGTAGAATTCGACAGTTAGATGCTCGATTTTTTTCCCGATTAGAATTGCAACTCATATTATCTGATAAGAACTCAGTAGAGTTTTTTCGGTTGTTTGTGTACTTTTTAATAACCAAAGTCCTTTAGTTTTCAGCTAATCATTTTATTGGTTCATCTTATAATAACGCAACCTTCTAATTTTATATTAAAAAAATCCAATTGCAATATCAACGATTCAACACTTTAGAAAACGTTTCATTGGAGTAACAAAAGTCGGGGTCAAGCGCAGATTAACGATAAATAAACGTCTTTGTAACTTAAGAACAAGATAGTAGACACGATTATTCCGCACCTTGGAAGACGAACGAAGGATCGTCGATCATTAATTCATTGTTTTTCTCTCAACTTTACGTAAAAATGGGGGCGGACATTGCTCTTTGCGTTCGCATTTGTACAGTTTTGTCTGTCAATCATTCAGTTTCTATGTGGAATTAAATGTTTGCTTGCATATCCTCGCTCGACGACGTGAAAAAGCGTCCATTACTTTTCTGGGAGGAAAATTCTATAAGACGAGGCTTTATTTTCCCACGCTCACTTCTCTTTTACTAGTAACATTCCGCTTTTCTTAATCTTCTTTGCACTTTTGTTTGTCGTAAGAAAAAACTAATTACGTATTTAGAGTTTCGGTTAAACTTTCCAGTTCACTGTACATAAAGGTTTTATCGACTTTTCGATGAGAGCGCAACTTTTCATTCGCGAGAGAAAGTGAACGTTACAGACGTGTCGAAGATTGAACACTGCGCACGAGAACATCATGATTTCTCGTGCCACTGTCAATCAACTGCGCGCGATTGTGTCTACCAGGTACATCGTAACAAGATTCATAATGGCAATCTTAAATACCTCTTTATCTTATTTTCTTTCCTTTCTTTTCCACAGATTTTCTCGTATCTCGCGGCTTGTTTAAAGACGTTGTAATTATGAACAGTTTATAATCTTATGAAAAAAGTTCATAGCACTACAATATCTTTAAAGACGGTGGCTTCGATCAGTTTCGAAACGGGCCCGTTTGGCAAATGTTTGTCAATGGGAAACGAGGTGTTTTCCGTTGCATACATTATTTTAAAAAATTGTCCATATAACACAACACATTCATACTTGTTAGGCTCTTTAAAAAGTCGATTCGCTATCAATGTACAGGCGCATTCTCGCTTATATTGTGATTATTGCAATTATTTACAGAGCTTCGAGATATATTATAGCTATAAATCTATCATTTTACATAACGACACATCATTAACATTTGAGTAACTCAGGGATGGGAATGCCACTTTAACAAAGTATTTCTCTGCCGATACGCTGGTATTGAAAATATTGTTAAAACACTTTGTTAATAAAAAAAGAGCTTAGTTCTTAGTAAATAAGATATACTTGCGTTTTTAACGGATAACTTATTCAACACCATAACATAAAAATTGTTCAGTCAAAGTAGCTTATCTTATTACCTTGCGAATTTCCGACAGTAGCTTTGGCAGCAAACTATTTTGTGGAAGGCCAGAAAGTCGAACAATATATATTAACGGGTTAATAAAACGATGTTGCAGTTGCAAAGGGTAAACGCGCGCTATAAATTTCAACACATTAAAAAACACTCCTTTTATGAGACGAGAAGGTAACAAAGTAAAAACTGGAAATTCATTCGACACAAAATATAACGTATCTATATATGTAATAAAACCGACGCGCGTGAATTTGCCTAAACATTCTTAGAGTTATTATTATAACGGCAGCATCAATAGATTTGGTTGTCTACAAGCTAAGTAAGGATAAAAAAACATAAACCGTTCGTTCGTCATGGCTTAATTATATACCGGTATAACTATTTTACGAATACGTAACCGTCGTTGCCCATTGACGGTTTGTTTCCTTAAGGTATGACTGTAGTGTTTTTGCTTCCTTTATTCAAAGAAATAAATGAATTTGAATAAATTCTTCAATATTTGCAGAATGAAAAGAACTATTTTTTCTGATTCCAGTCTGATGAATATAGTTCCTTTATTCTAGAATTTTACGAGAGTCTAAATACCGAAAAAAATCACCAGTCATAGCTTAAATTATTTTGTATACCTCGTGAAGGAGTTTCGCGCTTATATGACAATCAATGATCAGTTGTGCAATGTCAAAAATTATGAGCTACAAAGTCGTTATAATACACGCCAGTCAACTACATACTAGACTCCTTTGTGGTGATGGACTCGCTCGTGTTGTCGACGCGTATGAGCGTCGATGAATTCAGTACCATGCTCCGACTGAGCGACGCCACCCGCTCCATTACGCACGAGGCCGAGAGTCGTGCCTCAGCATCGTGGTCCCAGCATTCTTCCATCGTATCGCAGATAGCCAGCAGTCCCTGAAATGTAAGCGTGTTGTGTGAATTCAAAATATTGCAATGACTTTTTTTCAGATTTTTTGAACTAATACAGTTTTATCTTGATATATTTTTTTAAGTATCTTTTTCGTATCCAAATTTTAATATTGCCACTTCACATTGATAATGATATTGTTTACACCATTTATAATGATTGCTAACATCACTATAGAACATAACCTTGAGCCATCTTGTATGGCATAAATTATTTTTAACCTAAGCCGCTGTGGAAAATCTATAGAATGCGTCTGTTTTATATCGGAGTGAACAAGTCCTTGAATCGAATTAAAAAAGTTCGATAAAATCTTACCGGGTGTTTGCGCCAAGTATCCAATATTAATGGTCGTTCTTTTTTGTGAACGACACTTTCTTGCATGTCTTCAAGCGTAGGATGAAGGCCAACTTCCTCTTCAAAAGGTAGCCTATATTCTCCAATTGGTCCCTGTAAAGTACAAAGATATAGTTATATAAATATATTATTTATTTTCATTAAATCTGAATTGAAAAACTTTGAATGCACAATCTAGAGACCACTTTGTTTTTATCATTTATAATTTTTACGAAGTTCAGCAGCATAAAGAAATACAAAATAAGTGAATATGAACTTACATCTTGAACGGTACACCTCGAGGCTAGCTCCCAAAGCACGAGTCCGCAGGCGTACATGTCGATACGTAGGAATGAGTCCCGAGTGAAGTTAATGGCGCCTTCAAGGACCTCGGGAGCCATATAGCGACGAGTGCCCACCTGTCCATGGGTATCGCCGCAGGGCTTTCCTGGATGGAAGATGAGTGCTAGACCAAAGTCTGCTATGCACGCGCTCATATCATTTTTCAACAGGACGTTCTTTGACTTAAAATCTCGATGCGCCACTGCAGGCTTGTAACCATCGGCTTTGTTGGCTGGGATTTCTTCATGCAGATGCATCAGGCCTCTGTGAAAAACCAAAATATTAAACGTTACTTAAGTACCTTTTAAAAAATTATTCGATTGAGTTTAACCAAATTTTTTCAACCAACCTAGCCATGGATTCAGCAATCCGGCACATTTCTGGCCAAGACACCACATTAGCCTTCAGGTAATCGCAGAGCGAGCCCTTTTCATGGTAGGCCGTGATGAGCCAGAATTCAGCCTGCAGATTGTCCCCACGCTTCTCAACGCCGATAAAGCGCAGTATGTCTTCGTGGTCCATGTGCGCGAGCTTGAAAATCTCCTGCTCCGATTGCCAGGACTGCCTGTCCTGAATAGGAAACACCTTGACAGCCACTACTTCGGCTCTCAGCTGAGCTTTCCACACGGCTCCGAAGCGTCCACGTGCTTTTATTTCCAATAGTTGGATTGGACGATTACCCAGGTTCGGCGACGGCTGCGGCAACGGGCCTGGCTCGATCGTTGGAATCTGAAAAGAAATTTAGCGAATTGAATTTGAAAGGATATTGATATTGTACTTTTTTTAGTTATATATGTTGAAAAGTAAATCAGTTACCTCATTGAAGTATCCCAATTTTCTTCTTCTATAGAAGTAGAAGATTCCAGAAATAAATACAAAAAGAACTAGCATAGGAATTGATATCGACAACACAAGTGTTATCACTTGTTGCTCCGTATTTGGAACAGGTTCCAATTCTGTAATGTCACATAAGAAATAATTAAAAGATTTTTTGACATAGAAACCAATCTCAATAAAATTTTTATCAATCAATCTCTTACGTTGCACAACACGTGGTGGCTGTGTTGGTTGTGGATCCCATGAGAAATTCTTGTTACACATGTTTCCATCACAACAACAGAAGAAATGCTGCTTCTTCCTATCAGCATTCTTCTCCACACAATGTTGCTTATCGTAACATTCCTTGCTATCCAAGAAACAACCCTACAAGAGAAGGTATTTTAATTTAATAAAGTCATTGAAAAATAAAAGTATGATATTAGTTAATTTTTTCAAGTAACTCACTTTTAACTTTATAGTGGATTTTTGAGTAACACTGTCATACTGCCAAAGTACATAGCAGTGATTACGCTTGTCAGGATCATGTGGTCCACATTGTTCCTTTTCAAAGCAGTCTTCTCTAAATTCTCCTCCACACATGGTCTCATTGTAAAATTCACAATATGTCGATCCTTTAACATCATGGGCTGTTGCTAGACCTAAATGGAATAAATCCTTTTAATTATTTGCAGTAAACTCAAACTATATTCCTGATCATAACATAATGCTCAAGAGTTGATTCAGCATTCAAAATATGTTTTGTTTTTTATACGAGAAAAGCTTCATGTACATGAATTACTTTATAAACAAGATTTAATAAATGTTTCCCATAAGTATCAACAAATATTATCAGTGTTTTTCAGGGGTGTGAATCTCTTGGTTGTCCAAATAACCAGACAGCTTGAAACTTTTTAATAGAATCCAAATTTTTTCCATTTCAACTTGAGATCTGTTCTTTTTCAGAGTCTCAGAAATCAAGGTTTCAAATATCAGCATACTCTCAAAGTAGCAGCGTTAGCAAAAAGTATCAGAATAAAAGCAAGTATATGCTGAATAGGTTTTTCCACTCAAGAGATAACGCAGCAACACATGTTGCAAGCATTCCAAAGAACATCTTTTCTTCCGAAAAGAGTTGAGCCCACCCTCTTACTTAAAGGCTAATAATAACAGCAGCAACAACAACTCACCCAAGAGTCCGAGCAGCACACAGGGCAGTATCGCTAGGTAGGCGCTCATGGTGCTGCAGGCAAATAAGTATAAGTATCCTCAGATCAGTCAGCCAGCGAGACAGACGGACAGACGGAGCTCGTATATATGTATATCACGGGAGTAGTAGCAGCAGCAGCAGCAGTAGCAACGGCGGCAATCTCCGAGTGCTATTAGCCATTAAGCAAATTGCAGGAGAGCAATTCACGTAGCGGCGGCATCATCATCACTTTCCACTGCTGTGCTCCTCTTCCGCCTCCGATCCGCAACAGCAATAGCAGCTCTCCGAGATTCCTGCTCCTACTCTTCTCCTCCTCTCGCGGAATCATGTCACATATCGCGCGTGGCTCCAGGCGCCTATCGTGTTTATAATCCTCTTTCCCGTATAGAGAGCAGGTATCGGAGCCTCACCGCGTCTGTATGCTCAATATGGAATCTATCCTGCACCCACGCACTCGCCTGTTTTGATGACGGTTCCTTCGAGAAGTCCAAGCGCGCAGCTTCTCTCGGCACTCTCTGATGGGCTCTAAATTTTTAATGCGTTTCTCTGGGCCATGGGGGCACACTGCACACACGCAGCAGCAGCAGCAGCGCTAGAGACGCAGAGAGCGAGAGAGAGAGAGAGAGAGAGAGAGAGAGAGAGAGAGAGGCGGACAGATATAGCCGCGACAGAACACAGAAACACGCGAAGAGCACCAAGCGCGAGAGAGACGGACAGATGCAGCAGCGAGTCCGCTCCTCTCCGTAGCCTGTGCGGATATTGTGTATACTACCTACGTAGAAACGCAGCTCGCCCACGCGGGGGTGTAGCTGTACTCCACACAGGCACACTCTGTGCGGACGAGATCCACCACACGAAAATACACACGAGCTTTTCTAGCTGGCTTTCGCCGAGAGACCGCGACGGACGCGCGAGAGAGCGATGCTCGGGACGATAATAGCTGATGATGTGCAGTAGCAACGGAGTGCGATGCGCTCTCGGAAACTCGCTCTCGTGCACTGCTCGAGATGGGTGATGCGCGCGCGAGGGGGCGGCGGAGGGACGAACGAGAGAGAGAGAGAGAGAGAGAGGAGAGCTTTTTCCGGGACGTTCCCAGCGTTCCGATCTGTTGGTTTTGTTTCGCCGTTCCCACCGTGTTGTTGTCTGGCTGAATTATGCGAAATAACTCGCTGTCGCGATGGGTGCTTTAAATAAGTGCGCCAGACCTTTTGGACTTTTTGCCCGCGCCGACGATGTTGTTTTTTACTAGCGGCGGGGAATTCGGAGCTGCGCTTTGGCTAGCGGTTATTATACTCGCGATGAGCTTGATGATGCGATAAGCTGTGTACACTATAGTCAATTGGCAAAAAGAAATATATATAGTAAAAAGATATTGTTTTTAAACGATAATCATAATGTCAGATTTTTTTGAAAAATTCAACGAATTAGAGCTTTACCGCATGTTGTTGTTTAAACTTGTTGCAACGAGTACTTAAAAAGAAATTGTTACATTAATTTTTATTTGCTGCAATATATATATATATATATATATATATAGCGTAGCAAATATATAGGAATTATCAGAGAAATCCGCGCTCAGCGCTACATACAGTCGGCTCGGAGAATGGCTAGCACTACTTATAGCAGACAGAAAAATTCTATCCCGGCGTTTCCTTTTCTGTGTACTGTACATCTATAATGGCTGTAGGCTGTAGGATACAAATAAAAATACACGAGTTTCACGTGTGCGGCTTTTCGAATACATGTTGAGTACCAATTTTTAAACTAGATTTAAAATGATAAACAATATTAAATATACTTATGTATTTTTATTCTTTGAACAAAACTGACTTCTTTTGCTATTTTTGAATTTTCTGATTTTGTTGTGAAGTTAGGTTAAAGACGCTAAATCCGATAAATAATGTAAATACTGTATTTGCAGGAGTAAGTAATTCTTCAAGAGCAAAATCACGACGCGGTGTTTAAGATATATAAGATCGATCAAAGTACACGATGGAACCAGAGATTGATACAAGTCAAGGTGGTTTGAGAGCTGATGGTAGGCGACCACTTGAACTTCGAAGAATAAGATTGCGCATGGGAGTTTTCGGTCAGGCAGATGGAAGTGCTTATTTAGAGCAAGGAAAAACTAAAATACTCGCTACAGTTTACGGGCCTCACCAGGTCAGTACAATTGTTAAATAATTATTTCTTCAATACAGAGGTTCAAGTTTGTTTTGATTTTTTACTCAATTTTTTAGCCTCGAGGAAAAGCCAATGCGAATGCGCTAAAGGCAGTGAAAGGTATTGTCAATTGTCAATACAGTACCGCTGTATTTAGCTTTGGTGCTGGTGAGAGGAAAAAGAAACCTCGTGGTGATAGAAAATCTCAAGAAAGATCTCAACAGCTGCGACATGCTATGGAAGCTATTATAAATTTGGAACTATTTGCCAGATCCCAGATAGATATATTTGTAGAAGTTCTACAGGTTGATGGTAGTGACTTTTGTGTAGCTGTTAATGCTGCAACTCTGGCTCTAATTGATGCTGGAATTCCAATCAAGGTAATCTTAGTAGAGTATATTTTTATTAACTCTTGACAATAATTATTAAAAGCTGTTTTTCCTCTAGGACTATGCGATCGGTTGCTCAGTAACGGTTTCAGATAATCTCTTAGGAGATGACGATGACAGTGGTCAAGGAACAGGAATCTTAGACGCGAATTGGATAGAGGAGTGCTCTCCAGGAGTGACTTTATCTGTTGTTGCTCTGCCAAAAGTTGTTGATGAAACAGAAACAAAAAGCTCTGTGATATTGTGTCATGGAGCTGGTCAGAGGCTTCATCTCTCCAGGCTTGAGCCATTGAGACTGCGTGCTCTTCAGGGTTGTAGAGATATCAGAGCAATTTTGGATCAAGCTGTTAAGGATCATTTACAAATATTTGCTGTCACAGCTGCGTTAGATAAATAAGTGTTATAATGAATAAATACATTTTTGTAATAAAACATCTAAAACGTTTATTTAAAATTCGCTTGTTATAACTAAATCTTTTTTTTTTTTTTAAATATCTTATGGTTATGCATACATATACGAATTCCTTTACATTGCCATTCTATGATAAATAATAGTATATTTCTGTAGCAAAAATCAGTGCAGATAAATAGGTCTTTGATTTACCTGTTGTACCATGAAACATGATCATACAATGAATAGAGGAGTGCTCAACTGCATTTTGGAACAACGTAGGTAAATAAGTTAGGTAAATTAATCATAATTATTAAAAACGTTTATTTAAAAATATTGTTAGTTATAATATCGTTTATCAAAAGCTGGCTCAATCTTATAAAAAATATATAAATTGTTTAATAACATCAAATATCCCTATAGTCTTATTTTTGATTTTTACAATTTAAATCTTGGCATCTGGATGTCTTTCCATTATCATGCCAACTCCCTGAAATAATAATATAGATTAATTTTTCTGTAGCAAAAATCGTTGTAGGTAAATAGATTTTTTATTTACCTGTCCACCAGCCGCACATGCTGCAATGAGACCAAATTGTTGATCTTCCTTGATCATTCTGTTAGCAGTGTGAGTCGCTAATCGTACACCAGTGGCCGCAAAGGGATGTCCGATAGAAAGAGAACCTCCCCATGCGTTCCATTTTTTCAAATCGGGAACGCCAACTTTTTGCTGACGTTTCAGATACGTTTTAGCGAAGAATTCAGAGTCAAGAGCCTTCAGATTGGCCAAAATTTGCGCAGCAAAGGCCTCATGTACTTCCCAAACTCCAATGTCTTTCAGAGAAAGTCCAGCTTTCTCTAGAACCTGTAAAAGATGTATTACATAAATATAAAATATTTAATTTAAGAGCATAATGGATGTTGTCGACTTACTTTGGGAATGGCATAAGCAGGTCCCAGCAAAAGTTGATCTTTGGGATCCTGAGAGACATAGGTGAACTCTCTTAAATAGGCTTTGGGTTTCAGTCCAAGTTGCTTAGCTTTTTCTTCAGTCATAATCAAACCAGCTGAAGCACCATCAGTAAGGAATGATGCATTTGCAGCTGTGACTGTTCCATAGGGTTTCACAAAGGCAGGTTTAAGCTTTGCCAATTGCTCCTTGGTTGATACTCTGATACCATTGTCCTTGTCAACAGCGTTTTTAACTCCAGGAACTACAAATGGCACCATGTCAGTGAAGTGTCCATTCTGGTGGGCTTGAGCTGCTAAAGTATGCGAGCGCAGGGCATACTCATCCTGTTCCTCGCGAGAAACTTTAAATGCAGCTGCAAGTCTGTCACCACTGTGTCCCATAGTTTCATTGGTAGAAAATTCAGCAACAGCTGGTAGCTAAGAATTAGAACAAAATGTTATTTACTATTTACTTTAGTACTTCAATCCTAGAGTAAATCAATTTTCGAAATTTCAGGCTAATTTTCACTTACATCCGGAACAAAGTGTCCTGGTCTGATTGTGGCCAGAAGAGCAAGTTTCTGCATTGGTGTCTTAGCCTTATTTGCTCTCAACATCAATGATCTCATGGCTCTGCTGTGCCTAATTGGGATATCAGACATGAATTCAACACCTCCAGCAACAATGGTATCATATATTCCAGAGTTGATTAAGCCTATGCCGGTGGTCAGGGCCACATTACTACTAATGCAAGCCATAGTGACAGTGTGAGCTGGTGTGTGCTCGCTGTAACCAGCTGCAAGGGCAGCTTCGCGAGCAATGTTTGAAGTTCGTACTTCCTGCATAACAGTACCATAAATAACATAGTCGATGGCATCTTTCGGGATACCTGTCTTCTTCTGCAGATTTCTGAAGAAAGAAAAAAAAAGAAATATGAATCATTTGATAAACTCAAAGACTTAAGATTCTATCAATATTGATACTTACACAAGAGTTTCTCTTGCAAGATCATGTGCTATGAGCTTGCTGTAATCTGTGTTTGATAGCAAAAATGGAGTTCGAACTCCATCAACATAGACTATGTTCTTTCTCGCTGGCGCAGATGGTTTAGACACAGTTGCATAACTTTTTCGATTAAAACGCGACGGATCCCAGATAAAAGTGGCTGTTCATAAACGAAAATTTGATTTATCAAACTTTTTTTGTGATTTGTTTATTGCCAGTATGCATATTCATATGATCAGTGATATTCTCATTAATGCAATAAATGAAGCAACTCAAATCAATTCTCATTCGAATCAAGCTATTGATAGTCAAAAAACAATTCAATAAAAAGCTGTCTCAGTTATTTGTTATGCCATAGATGGATATACGTATTCACGTCTGCTAATTCATGATGATTAATCATTTTATGGCAGACTGCACTTTGAACTCTTTTTTATCTTTCCTCTCAAAATTCCAAACTAGTCAAACAGGAAATAAAGTATGGAAATTACCTTGGGGTGCGACGTGGTGGAAGCGGGGAAGATTCTTCGCGACGAGTCCTGACATTATATATTACAATTTTCTTCAATCGGTCCGACTAAAGGTTATACTTATTTACAGTGGGTCGTTGAGATTTTGCAGACTCGCGGCAGACTTTCTACAAAATGAGCAGAAAGAACGGGTTAACGGTTCGAATATATAAATTGCCGAATTTCGGCGAGTATACGGAAACTCTAATTATGTAAGCTGTAGGTGTTACCTCTAATATTTATCAAAAATACTGACTGCTGGAGCAAAAGTGAACAGCGGTGTTGTGTTCTCACTGTTCTCAGTTCTGCGGAGCGACGAGCCAAGGACTGGACGATTGAAGAGATGGACTTTGTACCGACTTCTGACGTCACGTGCGTTAACGGGGCACACATGTTATACTTGAAAATGAAATGGTTCTAGGCACAGTCCTGTCTTGCATGTTGGTGTCCATGTGTCTTGTGTGTGTGAGTACTGCACTTGAGTCTCCTCGACGGGTATCAAACAGGCGTATTATCTTTAGTGTATATATATAATTATTGGAAGCGAATTTGCATTACCGACTGAGTATTAGAAAACGGACAACGTTTTGCACAAAATCCCGGTGATACTTTGAAGTTTTCTTTACTCAGTGCAAGAACTCATTCACCGATAATTTCCAATTCATATGACGGAAAGCATATGTTAAAAGCGAAGAAACACAGTGTTCGGTGTTATTTACTTAAAATAAATGTCAATTAGTCTGCAGTTTGATAGAATTTGTATGCATATATTTGGTAAACAAACTTAACCTCACTTATGACCCAAAATATTAACTTCTTTTATTTATAGTGAAATATAAAGTGAGAAGACAACTAAGCAATTTGAGATTGGATAAAATGGCTTTCAGGCAGAAAATTGTGTGCGCAATAGTTGAATCAACTAAAAGGATTCTGAAAGTTTACGTTCCAAAGCAAGAGTAACAAACTAAAATGGAGTCTTTGTAAATATTTGTAAATATAAACGTAAGTAATTTTTTTAATTTGATTTCGATGTTTATTTTGAATATTAACACAAAACATACATATTTTTTAGATGGTTCTCTTACCATGCGATTGACGTGATCTTCGAACAAAGGTATTATTTTGTTTTATTCCACTGATGTCTTAAAATAGGTGCAATATTTGTATTTTATCTTTGATTTCAATATAATTAAAAATATAAAATGGGTGCAAGTCCTAGAAAGCGAAAGAATTCTTTAATCGATATTAATTATGGCGAGATAAAAAAGCCTCACTTGGAAATCACTTCAGATCCACAAGATGAAATAGAAGAAAAATTATCAGAATCTGAAAGAGATAATGCTGATTCAATAAATACCATTAAAACTAATGTCCCTCATCAATTAATTAGACTTATGTATAAATTGCAGTTATCATTATTATGTTCATTCAGAAAGTTTCTACATGATCAAGAATATGATTCATTGACAGTAAAATTTGACGATAATGAACTTGATAAATTTCATGATATTGTTATGAGCAATAACAATAGATCTGCCCATATTCATATTGAATATTTAGATAATCAGCATGTAGATAATGAAATTAATTACACTAAGTTGTTTGCCAAAAAGGAACGTTCATTTTCCGTCAACAACTACTTTGATAGTTTTGTGAGGCATACAATATGCAAAAGCAATATTTCACAAAAAAAAGTAGGATACCTTATAATATATACTAATGCCAGTTTAGATATAGCAGAAGATATGAAGTTGAGACAACGACGTTGTAGAATTTTTTATCCCTTTAAATTTGATAAATTGGATATTGAAAAATGTTACATATTGAAAGATTTACTGTTTTCTACTGATGACATTGCAAAGCAACAATTTTACAAATTTTCACAAGAAGAAGATACAAAAACTGAACTATTGAATCGTTTGGAATTTTCACTTGCTATGCAAAAAGAAATAAAGAAAAGACAATATTCTGAAGAATTCTTGACAAAACTAAAAGAAAAATTTTTAAGCAAATTGGTGTTTGCAGTAAATCAGCCTAGTAGAGAAGAATTGGAACAAATAATGAAGAATGAAATGAGCAATATTTTAGAAAGTTATACAGATTTAAAAGAAGAAATATTGAATGCTCTATCACGGGCAAAGAAGAACAATTTATCTTTGATTTATCAATTCTGCGTTTTGTTATTCACTCTACATGATATGTTTACACTGGATAAAATTTCTTTTGTGACTCTCAAGAGTGACCACTTATCTAATATCATTAAATTTTCTTATAAAAAGAAAATTAGTTACATAGCACCTTATGCAGCAAAAAAAAATATTAATTGTACTCAATTGTTTCCATCAAAGCCGCTACATGATAAAAATATGTTTTGTGTTAACAAGTACTTTACAGTTTTTCTGAAAGAATTGGAAAATGGCATGGACATAAAGTTCTTTATTATTTATACAAACGGCAGTCTAGATATTAATGAAGACAATGAACTAAAAAAAGGAAGGACAACTGAATTTTATCCTGTCAAATTTGAGATTATAGATATTCAAAAGAAAAGATATAAGGTTTTGAAAAATTGTTCTTTTATCAACAGTAACGGACTCTATCAATTTGCCAAAGAAAGCACTGCAATGCTCAAAACTCTACTTAAGTTTCCAGCTTCTATAGAAAGAGATAAAATTAAAAGTTTTGATGAAAGCGAAGATGAAATCAAAGAAAAATTTATACATAAATTAATTTTTGCAACTACTCAACGTGATATTCAGCAATTGAATAATACTATTAAAAGTAATATCAAAGAAACTGATGTTTCTTACACATATGAAGAGTTACATGAAGTTGCTCTGCGTTGGTCAGAATCTTATGACTTTGGCCCTATTACAGTTAAAGTAATGAGAGAGCTCTTAGATGATGTAAAAAATAATAGAACTAGTCACCGAAAGATCCAAAGTGAAGACATAATGGCAGAAATCAAGTTTGCCAAAAGTGTAGTAGGCACCGAGGGATCACCTTTATTTAATCAATTTTTGCATTTCATAACCAGAGGAGAGGGCAAGAAATTTATCGAAAACTTAAGTAAGAATGGCATAGACTTGATTAATCTATCTTGCATATTGCAAAAAACTGGCTCGCATGGCGTTCAAGCTTTCAAAAACTACTATAATCTTTTCTTCACCGAAGATGGAAATGCAACGCAATATTTGAAGATTTTAGAAAACAATAAAATTAATTTAGCTGGGATATCAAGTATTTTGCGAGGATCAAGAATATATGCTACGAGTTCTTTTGAAGAGCTATTCTTCATGTTGTTCGATGAAAAGGGAAAAAAAACGCATTACCTAAAATCATTGGAAAGAGAAAAAATCAGTATGACTAACATTACCAGTATTTTAAGTGGTGCTGGGTCACATGCTGCAAAAACCTTCAAAGAATTATACGACCTCTGGTTCGACGAGCAGGGCAATAAAACTAAATATTTGAAATCTCTGGAAGAGAATAAAATAAATTTAGTCAGTATGTCCAGTATGTTGCACGGATCAGGATCCAATGCTGCGAAAGCTTTTAAGGAATTGTACGACGTTTGGTTCGACGAAGACGGAAGCAAAACCGATTATCTGTTAACATTGGAAAAGGAGGGCATAGATCTCGCGAACGCGACCAGCATTTTAAACGGGGCAGGATCTAATGCCGCGAGCTCTTTCAAGAATTTGTACAATCTCTGGTTCAACGAGAAAGGGGTGAAGTATTTGGAAAATCTGCAAGAGAACAAAATAGATCTGGCCAACATGTCTTCCATCATCAGAGGAACTCGCACCGGCTGTTCCAAAGTTTTCGAGAACTTGTACAACTTGTGGTTCGACAAAGAAGGGAAGAAAACTCGCTACTTGAAATCCTTGGAGAAAGAAGGCATCAACATAACCACAGTGTCGATGATTCTAAGCGGTGCTGGACTCAAAACGTCCGATGCCTTCAAAGCTTTATTCGACTTGTGGTTCGACGAGAATGGCTGTAAAACTCGGTACTTGAAAAATTTGGAAAAAAACGAAATCAGCTTGAGCACCGTGTCAGCCATACTACGCGGTACCGGATGCAACGCCGCGAAATCCTACAAAGATTTGCACGACCTTTGGTTCGACAAAGACGGAAACAAAACGAATTATCTGATATTCTTCGAGAAAAACAACATCCACCTGAACAGCGTCGTCTCTCGTCTCCTACGTGGAGCAGGCGCCAATTGCGCGTCAACTTTCGCAGCTCTGCATAATCTCTGGTTCGACGAGGATGGAAACAAAACCAAGTATTTGAAAACTCTCGACGAAAAAGGAATACCCCTGAGCCTCCTGATCAGCGTTACGTATGGCGCGGGAATATACGCCGTGAAGGCTTTCAAAAATTTGCACAATCTTTGGTTCGACGAGGAAGGCAACAAGACCCAGTACTTGGAGATCTTAGAAATGAACGAAATCAATCTAGTTCGCATGTGCAGCATAGTTAACATGGCCAACTCCAGCGCTGCGAAAGCTTTTAAAAATCTGTTCGATCTCTGGTTCGATAAGGACGGAAATAAAACGAAATATTTGACCGTGCCCGAAGAAAACGACGTGTCCTTTTTCGTCACCACTCGAATTTTGGATTCTGCCGGAAGCGGCGCCGCGGTGGCTTATCAGAACCTTTATGATCTTTGGTTCGACCATAACGGGAAGAAAACGCATTACCTCAGATGCTTGGATCTAAACGGAATCAAGCTGAACGTCATGTCCAGCATTCTGTACAGATCTGGAACTGGCGCTGCTAAGTCTTACAAGAGTTTATGCGATCTTTTGTTCGATAGCGAGGGCAACAAGACGATCTACGCGAAGCGATTCGAAGAGAACGACATCCATTTGGCTAACGTGTCCATTCTTCTGGGTAACGCCAGAAACAAGGCCACTAATAAGTTCCTCAATTTGTACAAGCTTTGGTTCGACGAGCAGGGACGCGCGACCGAGTTGTTGCTCAAGTCTCTAGGAAAGCGCAAAAGGAGATAGAATGCAGCTCAGCTTTGACATCACAATTAGGTAAAGATAGAACTATTTTTCGCAGTGCTGATTTTTCACGATGAAACTCGTTATAATAGCGCTTTTACTTCATGTTTCAGATTAGATGCTGTATATTTATTAACAATTAACTTAAGATTGTATTTTTAATAAAAAAAAAACTTTACCATGGCTGTGATAAACATTAAATACCTCGTAAAATACTATAGCATTTACCGGACGTTTTTGATGTGAGTAAAAGTTTAATTTACGGTCTAACATATATCGATGAAATAAAATTGTACATTTTGATTTTATTTTTGCAGCAAGCGGCCGATTTTCTCGCTATCTGTTAAAAAAGAAAAAGAACGAAAGAACTGCGTTTTTTCTCATAAGGTTATTCACAGTTAAGGTAGTACTTGTGTAATCTGTCATGAAATATATATTTATAATACAAAAGCAACGACGAATGCAATATGCGTTAAAATAATCGTTAATGTTTATTTCTTACAGTTTACTCTCACTATACAACGAATCATCTTCAACATAATTATATCATTCAAAACTTACTCTATACCAGTTTCGAAATCGGTTAAATGAAAAATTTTTAATAAACCATTGTTTCGAGAGGCAGCCCACATTTCAATCCAATGCCGACATTAAAAATTTTTCATATAGCGACACTCAGCCTATTAGACAATTTCCATCGATTATCGCTTGCATGTAATAATAATTTCATCTATCCGGTTCGTTACGCTTCCTTACGACGAACAGACATAAATTTTGCAATGGAATAACTCGACGTAATTGTTGCGCGCGCTCGCAGCATATACTTTTTCTCGCGATTGAAAAAGCATCTCTATAACACGCGCTCATGTTTTGCTCTGACAACATTTATAGTTTTATTCAACATATAACACTTATACACGCAATCTCCGTTACATCGTTATATATGTTTTTTGTTTTCTCTCTCTCTCTCTCTCTCTCTCTCTCTGTTAAATCTTCTATTACTCACGTCGTAAATTCAGAACTGCCTTTGAGGCTCTCACTGTGAATTTCGTATTTCTTTCTCTCTCCCTCTGTTGTACGTTGTACACCTAAGCTTTGTCGTCCCGACTCTCTCCTCGTATTATCTTGGCAAAGTCACGTCGTTACCTGTTACAGCTTCTCCTGAACTTCACTCAAAGGGACGAATATAATCATATACGTATTTATTTTCGATCAAACGAAATTCGCGCACGCATAAGTATATGTAGCTAAGAACTGAAACGCGTCTTTCGGCAGCTGAACCTTATAAAAATATTCATTTTGTCATCGTCGTTCGGTGTGTCGTCTCGAAAATATTTTGTACTTTGCAGATAACAACGAAGCGAAAATGAATTATAAAAAAAAACAATCAAATTATAAAAAAAAACAATCAACCGGCGAGTAACGCGTCTCTATACATCCACACGCACAGTTGCCCTATACACGGCGCGTTAAACATTTAGGCTGGCTCTCGCTGACGATCATATTTTGAACAACGGCTCGCTCGAGATATACACGCAAGAATGATCGATCCACAAAATATACATCTCCCGGGATATGTACTTTTATTGACAGTTAGCGTTGATTTCCTCTCAGTGTCACTGCATCAGTTGCTGCGTTTTTCTTCCGTATCGTCGTGCCATCCTCGTCTCTTGGGATCTTTTAGGAGTTCGTGTGGGGCCGTCTCGCGATCCACTCGGCGATGGCTGGAATCGCGTGGACGCGCTGTTTGAGCCGGCGAAGGGCCGGATAGCTTTCCAGGGCCGACGGCCCGAACATCTGCTCGAAGTTCTCGAGGGCCACGGCGAACACGAAATCCGCCCACGTTGTCTGCAATCACGGACGGATGATCGATTCGAATGTATTTCCATCTATCGCATGTTATGTGCATATACTGATATGAATAAAAGTCGAGTCTTACTGTCGAGCCAACGGCGTATCCGTCGTTCTGGCCGATGGTCTGCTCGAACTTGTTGAGGAAGAACGGTATCGTCTCCTTCACGAATTTCGCCTTCTTCTCCTCTTTTTTAAACAAGTCGTCCTCCTTCTGGAACTGCAGCAGCTCTGAAATCGAAGCAATATCAGATTTTGCTTTGAAGCTCCCGGCGTGCGATCCGATAATTCTCAATCGTGTCTCGTATCGAGTTTTATTCTGCTTTCTCGATATGTGTAAACTCGACATTTCGTTTATCGGAGTAGGGAGGAAATGGAAATCTAGTTGTCGTTCTCTAGCTCTCGCGCGAACAAACAGAGAGGGATATACATTCGATCATAAAAATTTTAATCAACACCGCTTGCTACTGCGTGTTCGTTTGCGTTTTCGATTGGAAATTAATTAGAGCTTCCCGCAGCTTATATTTGGTTTGAAAATCGCTTCTGGAGCAACGTTGCTTCTATATTCATCGTATGCGTATATAATATCGACCTCGATGTACATCTACTAAAATCCTGGAAAACATTCATCGGAGCTTAAATCCAGCACTCAATTTCAGCGGCGTGCTCGCGTGTATTGTAGGAAACGTCGATGTAACCCAGTTACAAGCGAGCATTATGCATCCGCAAAGGGAGAGAGAGAGAGAGAGAGAGAGAGAGAGAAAGACTCACCCTGTTTGAGGTCGCCGAGACTGTCGACGAGCACATCGCAGAGCATCGCCTCCCACTCGTCGCGTCCGGCTAGTCCGTGCTTGCGGGCCAGGTAGCGGGCAATCGCGTTGCTCTGGGCTATCGGCTGCCCGTTCACCTCCAGTACCGGCAGCTGTCCATACGGCATCGCTGTAATGCACGCGCATATTCCTGAATATATGGCTACACTTAATCTCTATACGTTGGATTTCCACTCTTTATGTGCTTTATGTGTGCCGGTAGAGTCACAGAACTGACCCCCAATTAAAAACGACTCGCTAAATCACACACAATCCCATTAAAACGCAATTCGATGCAATTTTTGCTCATCAATTTCAGCCTGTATACCTACGTATATACACGCGCCTTCGTTGCATAGCGGCGGCGTAATTGTTATAGTATTTTGAAACGCGATCGCGAGCGCAGCGGCAACGACGGCATACTCATTAACGCGCGCGCAAACGCTATAAATATATTACTCGCTTTCGCGAGGCAGCTCCGGAAGCACAAGTGTGCGCCTCGACCCGCGAAAGGATCGAGTTGCCTGCAAGTTCTCTCGACTCGTTTTTAATTGTTTCGCGCGGACTACTTTTTTTCCCCTCCATACGCTGTGTACGCGTAGGTATATATTTCAAATGAAATTGAGATTTTTCAAACAAACAAAGTATAATTACTCTCTAAGGGAGCTTCACAAGCGGCGTAATTAAATTTAGCCCGAACAGCGAGCTTTTTTATTCCGACAATGGAGCTAGGCTCGTGTAGCGTTAGTAAATACAGAGAGTGAGAGGAAACACAAGTCTATAGCGCACGGGACAACTTACACTTTTTTAATTCGGGCCAGCGCTCCTTCGGGAGCCGCTCGTCGACGTAATCCAGCCCGGCGTAGGCGAGCACGTAGCGAATGTGCTCCGCCCGGCCCCGAGCGTTGAAGTAGATTAGCTTGTAGCTGGGCTGCTGCTCCTCTGCCATGTTTATTTTGCCGCTTCTACTCGACTGGGCTCTGTCGCTGCTCGAACTCTGCGGAAGACAATTTTCAAATTAGCCGCCTATTTTCGCCCTGGTGGTATACACACAATCCTTCATCAAAGCCCCGCTCAGTACTGATTGATATTCACAACGTCGTCCTCCCCTCCGGCCCTCTCGTCAAAATCAATATCTCGCGCGTCGAGTCCCGGCGCAAAATTAATTACACCTCCCGGAAATTTTTCCTAATTAAAAAAAAAAAAAATGATGGATGATGAAAAAAAACTTCTCCGTAATGTCGGATCGAACCGTGCACCGCGTGGAAGGAGGAGGAGATTTAATAAGGAAACTCGTTCGGGGAAAAAAGTTCGCCTACTCGACTGTGTGATCCATATCTCGCGGAGGAGAAAATCCATCTCGATTGTATAATAACGCGAAACGAGTATAGAAAATTTGAGAGTGCAATATAACACGCGACTTAAATTATACACCTGCAATTCTCCCGCGAGCTGTGTACGTTGGGAAAAAAACGTCGATGCGGAGACCCCGCGTTTGCCAGGTGCCACTTGACACGATCCGCGATGGAATTATGCTTTTCATGTCGCCGAGCGCGCTGGAAATTCAGTTATTCCAAGGAGAGATCGCCGCCACTTAATCGCGAGCGACCAAGTGGAATTTCGTCATCTCTCTCGAAACTGCCTTATATTATTTCGAACGCGATTATGTATCGCGTCGAAGTAGCGAAAACAAAAAAATTAATACTGCAGAAGAGCTTCTTATACACATCGTATCTCACGCCTCGTGCACTGCTATAACCGGAAAATATACCTGTGAGAGATATAGATATTTTCCTCCGGGAGAGCCGTTAGAGCTTTCTCGATATTTCGCGCGTTCGAGCGTTTTATTTCCGCGGGATTTTTACGGCTCGGTGAGGAGGAGGACGTGCTCTGTCGCTGAACAGGTGTGATTTCAAGAAGTTTGCTTTGCTCCTAGCTCTCGCTCTGCGAGCGTGATTTTTCTATAGATATACTATACGTGATACGCGAGTTTCGCTCGAAGCTTATACGCGATCGAGAGAATGAATAAGTATAAGAAAGCTTTCTGAGACCCCGTTCTTTTTATTATTTATACAGCTTCCTCTATCAAGCCGGAAAAATTTCATTTTAGCGCAATCGGATCTCATTGTACACACAGCGGCTTGTAAAGAAGAAAAGCTCGATTTCGCGCGCGAGCTTGCTTAGTTCGAAGTTAAACAAAAGAAGTAACTGCGGTATGTCGAATCAGTTTCTCCACGAGGAATAGTACTTGTACAACAAGGGGCGAAAATGGACTTTGCACCGTGCTTTTTATAACAAGTGTATAAGGAAGACGATTTTTGTCGCCTATGAAATAGATCGAGAATAGAGTTTTTCGAGTCGTTCACTACGGTGTGCGTGTATATATATATATATATATATATATATAACATTTTGAAAATTTTGGAAAATTTGAAAAATTATAAAAATGGAAATTGTTTCAAAAGTTTTTAACGTTTTAAAGCTTTAGTAAAGGGATGGAAAAAAATAGATCGAGAGGAGCGAAAATGGATTAATTTATACACGTATTATGACCAGGTCTCTTGCTCTACATTTTGTCTGACGCTCGCGGAAAAGCCTATTTTCGGTCCACTTTATAGGCGCCGAAAATGGTCTTTTTTATGCACGTTTTATAAACAGCATATTACGTATCGGAATATAAGGCCGCCACAAAGATGCATTGAAATTTTTCTCCCCGCGACATTATATCTACTTTTCCGGCCCTATTATATTAGCGATATACTTATACTATATATTTGCTTCGCGTTATTCGCTCGATTCCATAACGTACTTTTCTTCAGCTCCGCCGACGAGAGTCAGCTACGTGTAACGCTTACGTAAAAACGAGCTCAGATAGAGATATTAATATTTTCATATGAAAAGAAGAATATTAACCGCGAGCACAAAGGCAGCCGCTATTGTTGTACATTATATGCGCGCGTCGGACAATACAATGCAAGTTACGCTCGGAGCTTTTTCGAAATCCGAAAATCCGCGAGCTCACATTATATAGCGCCCGCTGCTGCTGCAAAGTAAAACGTAGAAAATCCCTCGAACTTTGTTTTTCCTTGCACAGCTTCCATTCGTTCTCTCGCGCATAAATCGCAGCCGCGCCGTGGGGGGCGTAGAAACTCAGACACACACACGCACACGAGGTCGTATATCTATACGGATGCATCGCGCTTATCTATCTGGCCTATATATTTCTCGCGCCTCTTCTCTCCGGCGGGTTTCCTTCCGCGCGCTCTACGTATTATTGCCGAGGACGAGATAACGCCAAGGGACACGAGCTGCTGCTGCGCAGCGCTTGTGAATGATGCGCCGCGACGATGCGGTGCTGTCTTATCGAGCCGAGTATTTTTTAAAAAGGGCGGTCGGACGACGACTTCATTGCGGTATTACGTAAGGGAGAACTATCTCCTTCGTCCATCGTTTCTTGTGCGGCTCATACTTAGCGCTAGTCGCGGTGGCTTTCTAATTTCGATTCTATACACGCTCTGCACTGATGTGCATTGGCGCACACGCGAACCGATCATTACCCTCGAAAACGAGGGGGTGTTTATCTCGCCGGTATCAGAGACCGCATGCAGAGAACGCGAAGCTCTCTCTCTCTCTCTCTCTCGCGCGCTCGGTTATCGGATAGGACTTTCGGTAATTTCACTGCGCGATTATTGTAATTGATTTATAACTATTTTTATGACCCGTATAGTTCGCGTGTGCGTGTGTGTAAACTCAGGGGTAAACCAACGCAGCAACAAGACAAAACGAACTATTAGCATCGCTTGCCTATATACTTCGAATTAACAACCGCGTGTGTGTACATACGCAAAGTTTCGAGGTGCGCCGTGGCTCTGTTCTGTTAGCAGTATAGTTTATATACGCGCACGCGAACTAAATTGACGGTAAATGTAACGATCTTCCGGAGAAATCGAAAACCGCGCTGTTTACACGATGAAGATCGAGCGTCAGCTGTTTGAAATATATACAAGGCACTAAAATAACAAAGTTCCAAAGCGGCCATTGTTACAGCGTCGTCGTCGGTTAGTATTAATTGGAGGACGTCGGCGGTATTTATGGCTGTCATTGTTCCGGACAATGCAGCCGACGTATTGATGCGCGCTCTAATGCCGTGTATAGATGTATAGCTCTCGCGTGGATATGTACTTTCGTGCGTTTGTTCTCTGTCTCTCATCATCATCATCCTCTCATGCTGTTGCTACAAACAATATACGAGCGCGAATCGAGACTATCGCTTTCGATGCAGATTCGTATCGGATTCTATCGTAATACGTTTGTTTGCATAATGCGCGGAGGAAAATCGGAGCTTGCATAATTTTCGAAAATTCCGAGTGTTGTGTGTGCAGCGCTCGTTCGAGAGATAAAGGGAGAGGGTTCTGTGCCTTAATTAACTTCGAAGTGGAAAACTCTCGCTCTTAAGCTCTTTGGCCGGGAAAGAAGAAGAGAGCAAGTTCGCCGAGCTGATGGTCGAGTTTTTAATGATAAAAAATTCCTCGTCGCGCCTCTTGGCACACGCGCGCGCGCGCGCACGCACACACACACACACACACACACATAGGGAGATAAACTCGAATCTATAAGGCCAGTCCAAAGCCTTTTTTACGCCTATACTCTTATTCCTCGTCCTCGAGAGCATCTTTTCACCTGCACACACTCTGTATAATTCAGAGTCAGTATACAAGTACAAGTACGTCGGGCCGTTGAATCGCCGGCGAAAAAGTCCGAAACTCCTCTTCGCGGCTAATGGACTCGTCGGTGTGTATATTCGTCGCGGTAGTTCGAAAGTCGGCTATGTATATACGGGCCGAAAGTCGATGGCACGAGTGCGCGGAGTCGGCCTTGGATGCGCGCGACTCCTCAGCCCGTCCATTGAAAATCCCGCGCGAGGGCCGCGACCTTCCGCACCTGCTTTTCTCTTTTTCCCTCTATACATTATAGGCGTGTTACTCGCGCGGCTCACCTCTTTCGCGTCTGTTTATTTTCGGCGCGGAGCGTGATATTGAAGGGGGAGATCCGGCTGCTATGTCGTATTGAGTTATTTCAGCCGAATGCGTCGATCGATGTGTGATATTATATGCGGTGTAATTGCTGTGTTATATAGATTCGAGAAGCCGTTTGTAGTTATGCCGTAGGCGGAATGAGTATGAGTTACGTGAATATCCACGGCCTGATTGAATACATATTTTTCCCCCATTGAAAAGCGAGCTGAATAGAGAGTCATACGATGAAAAACCGACTCGCATATAGCGCGAATGTCGAGTCGAGGTTTCACAATACAACGTCGAGTGCCGTTAAAAAGCTTCGTTGACAAAACTCTCATCCGCCATCAGCAAACATTTACCCGTAAAAAATATTTACCCGCATTTTCGGTCTCCGCGGCGTATACAAACCGCAGTCGCGCACAGTTTCAACGATATCGATTATCCGAAAGAAAATCTCTCCATCAGAGCTCGCGCATTATGTCTCTCTGTCATCGTCGCATCTGCGCTTCTCTCGTCGACGAGGAGAAATGATGGGAAACCGCACAGCGAGACGCATTAGCTCGTCATCTCGAGATCCGGCTTGGGCGGGAACATTCGTTTTTAGGCACGAGTGCCTTATAGTTTCGTGTGCGAAATATGGCTGAGATGCGATATCTCACGCAATTTTCGACCGATCGGGCTGACATTTTAGGAGAAGTCTCCTTTTGCAAAAGCTAAAAAACTAATTTTTTTATCCCGATCCTCTACGTCGTTTTGCGGGCACAATTTGTTCGATTTTTAAGCGTTTTTTTAATAAAAATTTTCCTGTGATGCGATTATCTCTGAGAGAATTTAGTCAATCGGGCTCAAAATTCTTTCGGGAACTCGTCTCATATTTTGGGCCTGATTCCTAACATGTATACAAAATGCGGCCACCTTCAAAAATCGCTAAAAACGGTTTTTGGGCTGTAACTTTAAATCCAAGCATTCTAGAAAAAAAAGTTAAATGGAAAAGTTGTAGATCTTTGAAAAATACAACTTTTTCCCATTAGAACTCGAGTTTACAGCCCAAAATCGATTTTTTACACTTTTTGACATTACAAGCCTAAAAGCGATTTTTTGATACATAAATTCAATAATAACTTATATATACAAAACTAAACCACTTTTTAAATTAAATTATAAAAAATGCATAATTTAGGAAATACGTAATCGCCGAGTAACTTGGCATCACATAAGGACGTACGCTATATTAATTAAATCTCAGTACAATTGACTTTGAAAATTCAAGTGTATATACTGAAGTAGAAAAACCTAAACTTAATAAAGAAAATTGCTTAGATTGAAGAAAAGCTCTAAGTAGCTTACTACATCCCTCGAAACTATGCTAAATACCTAAACAATCAATTTTCTAATATTCTAATTGATATCCTACAAACAATAGAGTAAAATAAAAATAAGATATATTTTAAGAATATCTACAAACAAAAATAAATAATTGATCCAAATACAAATAAGTTACTAATTTTCCAGTAGTTTTGATGACCGCCGGAAGAATACCAATCAAAACTTTGACAACAATATTAAAAAAAAAAAACAGGATAATACTGTATAAGCACCGACAGGCATTACGAACGCGAAGCGCGAGCGTTTTGTGTGCCTTGCAAGCCAACGCGGTCGTAAGGCCGCGCGTGGCGCGCTAGTTTCTTCTCTCTTTACAGCGTGTTATGTAAAATCACGTCTACCGTGCGACTGATAACTTTGAACCAGTTTCCCGTTTGCTCTTGCAATCACAACTCGCGCAGAATATATATTCGCAGCTGAAACTTCGAAACGGCCGCTGCGTCGATATCGAATCGATTCCTCGCAATATTCTCGCACCTCCTCGTCAGAGCGGCTCTCGTCTTACTCGCGCGTCGCTTCGGCGCTAATTGCCGATTACGCCCGTTGTAGCGTCGACGACACCTGTATAATTAATCGGATTCGGAATCGTTGCTCCTTCTCTGGAAATTATAAAAGTCGCGAGAGGGATATAATGGGCGGTCGTAATTAACGATGGCCTCTCGTCGAATCGGGGGAAGAGAGGCGCGGTGGCTTTGCCGACCCAATGCCGCACCGCAGCGCGACCGTTACTACTTACACTTGCGCCGATTCAGCGCGAGAGAGGCTATAATATCGCGGGCTTGTCTCTTATTTACATCAAAGCCCGCGGACCGCGAGCGTTCCGACTCGATGGGGGCGTTGCGGATGAATTTCAATTTCAGTGTATAGAAGCGTGCGCGCGCGTAAAACCGCGTTGGAATTATACGATCGCTAATAACGCTGCAGAAGCGCCGTAAAAAAAGCACATCGACGCGCGCACCATACCAACGGCAGTAAACATTTGCCCAGAGCCGCGTTACCATCCCAACACGTCGCGCCGATATCCGTCGTTGGCTTGAAATATTTAATCCGAAATGTAATTTTCGTGCAAATGTTGGAGGACGATGCGGTGAGTGGAAATAGTTTTGCTTTTTTAATAGCGAGAACAAAAGTTCTCGTCGAGGGCTTTTACAAATATTGACTGCGCGCGCGCGCGCGCGGGCCGGAAATAAATCACGAGAACAATGCGCAAAAAGCAAACTGTATATCCATTATCCCGAAGAAAAAAGTAAGTCGATAGCGTATTGAAATTGAAATTCGTCGACCGCTATATATACAGAAGAGCATCGGCATCCACTTGCGGAAGCGAACTTTTTCCCGATCTACTGCCGCTCGAACGGCGCAACTATCAGATATAAACGCTACCAGCCCCGACAATAATAACTCTCGCCGTACCCGCATCCCTGGCTTGTCTGTATAATACACTGCATATAGAAGCGAGCAGCGGTGCGGGTGGCTCGGAGAAGCCGAGAGTATATAAGAGAGAAGTTAGATTGGACTAGTTAATACATCGCGTATAGACGGGCTCGGTTAGAACGCGCTAAGTAGCAATGCGACTTTTGCTCTTCGCGCCGTTTCTTGTAATTTTGCACGGAGAAGTTCCAACACTATGTAAGGGGGAAAGTCCAATTTCCAAGGAAAAATCGTCGGTATACTCGATCAATCAGCCCGTCAGCTCGAGTCCAACGCCTTCATCCCGCACTCTCTCTCTCCCTCTCTCTTCCCCCTGAAGATACGACCGCAGAGCCAACCGCGTCGAATACACTCGGCTGAGCTCGCCGATTAATAACCCGAGATTCGGGGAATCCCTCGGCTGTTTACGCGCCGGCGATAGAACGAGGCTATTCGAAAGGACGCGCGGAGCCGTTTGGCTGGTAAGGGAAATTCGGAATGGGGGTGAAGTGAATCGATGAATTATAGAATCCACCGAAACAAAAATTCTACGCGGTATCGATGTGCCGTTGACGATTGATTTTTTTTAATTCTGATGGATTCAAACGGGGGAATATCCCGATTCAAATTTCGAGATTATACATCGTTGCAGATTTACAGACCACAGTGTTCCCACAGCTTTTACGAGTCCACGTGCTATATAATGACATCCTTAGCTCCACCCACGCAAAGACCAAACCACGGCTCCTCGACCCGATTCAATCTCCCACACACACATATACAGCCGAACAACATACCGCTGCACCGATGAAAATATAGAAATTCGCTAACGCGTGCAGAAGCGGCTTACACACACACACACACACACACACACACACACACGTCGCCGAACGAAAAGCACTTGACACGGAACGCTCCGAGTGTAGCAGCGATGAGCTTTTCCACCTACTCTCACCCGGGTCGCCTCTCCCGTTTTTTGCGCTCATTCGCGGACCCGCGCGCGATTATTCAAAGCAGGTGTTGGCCGTTTTGCTTCGTGGCGCGGCGCTCTGAATTTTTTATCAAGCTGTGCGTGAACTTTTTTCACGAGCGCTTCACAAGATTGCCGAGATTTCTCCCCCTCGGCGAAATATACTAATTGATTTTCACTTCTGCGGATTGAATTCGAGAGGGCGAACTTTGTACTGTATACGTATATACATTAGGGGTAATCTGCTTAACGAGCCGTCCTCGCTCATTCGACGCTAATGTATACAAATTGAGGGTGTTATGATAACATCGACGGAGAAATGGTGTATATTAACGAATGATTAATTTCAATTCGCAGCAGCGGTACGAGTGTCTGATGAAATTAGTATAATCTCGATCGTCGAGAGAAGCGAAAAATCGGGATTCAGATCCGCCAACTCGACAGAGCTGAGCGTAAAGCACAAAAGCTCGCCTCGAATAGCAGACGACCGTTTCAATTTTTCAACAAATGAGCCACTCTTTCTCTCTCTCTCTCTACTCTTCTTTGCGCTTATTAGATTTCGAGGGGGAGCTTTTAAAATTCCTCACTCGCTACTTAGCTCCGGCGCGCTAAATGGGGAGAGCTTTTTTCCACGAAAGCTCCGGCCGCTCAAGCTTAATTCGACCGGTACGCGCCAATTTTTCTGACCCCCCTGGGTCATCCCACTCCCGTCCCTCGTATGACGAAACTTTTCGAGTAAACAAACACCGCTGAAAAATGTTCGTAGCGCTAAATTCCGGCGCCGATAAAGCACGAGGAGGAGAATTTTACGTCGACGCTCACGGTGCTATGTTTTATGGGAGAGAGACAAGCCTATGATGTATGGCTCTGAGGAAAGAGTCGAATTTCGCTGAAAATTTTCGAAAATATCCACACGTTGGTATATTATTTATTACGTGTAGACCAACTCGGGCTACATCCCCACGGGAGAGCTAGAGAGAGGAAACATTTGCACTTTTATGGCTGGAACTCGAGACAGAACTTCCTTAACGCAGTTTCGTTTTTCGCTCAACTTTTCCTTTACGTATAAGCTATCTAGTTTGCGCGACTGCGTGGCAGCGACGACGACGAGGAAAAATAATGCTTTTCACAGCGAGAGTTTGTGGCAAAACACTCGTTAGGAAAACAACGTAGTTTTATACACAAACGAGAGAATTCTCGATCTCGCATATAGTCCGGCGATGATGTATACGGCCTTTTTTTTCATTCCGAATATAAATCCGGAGAATAGAGTGTCGCCTTTGGCCGCACATTAATCACGGCTCCTATTCGCAATACACAAGAATAGATGAACGTTTAGGATCGCAATTTTCGACAGTCGCGCATAGGCTGCAGTCGCGATTGTTTGATCGGTATACACACGAGCTTTTGACGCAGCAATAACGAGCCGCGCGATGCGATGATCATCATTTTCGGGCCATTGTCGGGAGGATTCCGGCATATTGTGTCGTCTGTACTGCGCGCAAGCGTCTCTACGACCTTGGCCCCGGTGTCGCCGGCTAATTGTCCGCTTAATTGCACTCGCCGCGACGGCGGGCCCTCTCCGAAATTGCCCTGTGATAATTGCGCCGTACAATGCTGCCGATTATAATGAGGCTCTCCTCCTCGTTCTATCTGCGTCGCAGTTGTTTAGCCGATGGGGAGGTGAAGCCTTCGTCGTCGGTAAACTGCGCGGATTATTGTTATTATTTATTTATTATTTTTTTTTTTCAGTGACTTGATCGAAATGGTTTTCTTTCTGCCTCGATAAACTTCCGTCATTTGCATCCCGGGAACGATTTCGGCTTTCGAAACCCTTTTAACTAATGAAGGAAACTCGAGCTGGGCAAAGTATAGAAGACAGCGTAGTCCTCCGCAGCTTTTTTCTCCGAAGAAGAGAGTATAATGCACGATGATAACAAGGTCGCTTTGGTGTATAATCGAGTTCCGGCGATATTTTCGTGCGTGAGTTGGCGTTTCCATAGCTGCCCGATATTCCGCAAACTGTTTATTGGGAGAAGGGGGCCTTTTTAATGAAAGCGGCATGATCGGAGAGAATTTAATTCGCGATTTGTTGCCTATCGATCCGGTACGGTGGTGTAAAACGGTTTAACTCTCGATGGTATGCGGAAAACGTGGTTTGATAAACGGAATAAAAGCGTGAGGTCGAGGTTGCCCTCGTGGAAAATATAAATCGAGATTCTTCTCGGATTTTTATAACTTTGATGACCGATGATTACATGCAGCATACGTTGCGAATATAGCGTATACAAGGCGACGTTTTGATGGATCGCCGCGGCCTGTACTCCTTCGATCTTGATATTCACGTCGGCTCGAATTAGAGAAAATTCTCATCGCGCATTTTCGGAATCTCACCGACGCGCGAAAGTAGAATCTTCGAATTCAATCATCAGCGCGTGATAATGGAGGCTACTTACTTAATTAAAACGTCCCTCGCGCGTATAGAGAGCCGCGGAATTCCGATCCGAGTATTAGCTTCGTCCGATCATTTCTTAATTAAGGCTTCATTAAAGGCGCCTCACGTGGACTCTCCACTTACCTAATTGAAACTCTTCTACCGCGCAGCGAGAAGTTTGCGGTTTATTATTCGCTGTTGTGTTTTTCTTCTCTCCGAAAAAGAGCGAGTAGAGAGTATAACTCGTTCTCGCACCTCGAGATATAAATTCTAATTCGAGGAGAATTCCGACCCTTTGTTCTTTCTTTCTCAGCGCGAGTATAAAGAATCATTAGGTGAGAATGAAGCCTCTTTTCTCTTTCCTTCTTTTAACGCCGCCGGGGCTGTAAACTGCAAAAAAGCCGCGCTTTTACGCCTGTCTTTGATATTTTTTTTTCTTCCGAGAATTGTGGCGAAATAACGGATACACGCAGCGGCCCGTAGTGCTGTGTACACGTCGTTAACGCGCTTTTTACGAGCTCCGTGTACCTACATTCGAGGATTTTCGTGGATTTACAGTACACGTCTTGTATCGCGATTTATCGTCGTGTGCGCGCGATGCGCTTCTTGGAGACCGGCACGGATCGATCTGGAGCAGAAGACTCGCTGATGCGCAAACACGCGCGCAGGAAAAATAAAGAGAGAAAGAATAAAGAGCCCTTCTGCAGCCTGCAGTCGCACACATGCCAATTTCCAATCCAGCGCAGGAACAAATGCTCTGCCATCCCGCCTCCCTCATTTTCTCTCCATTTTCTCCCCAGAGACAGAGCGACAAGTGTGCGTCAGCAGTCGGAGATCCCGTCGATTTTCTTCATTATCCGCTCGTCAGGAGGTTCCGCCTTTTTCTGCGTTCGACGTCGCGAGGCGTTTTCCCTTTGAGCCCTGCAGCCACTCGAGTGAATCGAGCGAACGATTGAAAGACAGAGGGAGGAATTCTAACGAGATAGCTACAATGACATCAGTAGTATAGTGGGGTCGAGTTGCCACTGCAAGCTTTCGGTTCCTCTGCGAGAGATTTTTTCCGCGAAATTTAACTCCGTAGAGTTCCGCCCTTTTTCAACACTGCATAGCCGAAATATGAGAGTCTACACGGTCTGGGGGCTGCGCAAACATTGAAATTCGCGCAAACAAATACCCCTTTCTTTCTTCGCAGTTTCGCAAGCTCGACTTTCCCGCTTTTTTTTTCGACAGATACCGTACACCCCCGCGCGAGGGTTTGCGCAAAAGCTCGGCTTTAAATATGCAGCATACATTTTTCGTCGATTAAAAATTCAGATCGAACGACAAGAGCGCGTCTCTTTTCGATAGGATTCCCATCAGAGCGAGACTTTGGCATCGCGATTTCAAAACACAAAGTCCTATAACTATCCAGCTTAATAAAAACTCCTTTCCCCCAAAGACACAGTGAGCTCTCTCTCTCTCTCTCTCTCTCGAGAGAGAGAGAGAGAGAGAGATTCTCTCGGTGGAATTCCAAGTCGGTAAATTGAAATCGATTTGTCGCGCGCGCTGCAGGCAAGAGTGACAACGGCCGCGAGATTACTGTTGCTCCGATGATTGACGCGCGCGCGTATAGGCATTTTATTCACGGCTTCTTCGTTCCGCGAGGAATACAAAGACAGCTTTTTTTCATTCGCAGTGCGCGACAATAAGTATAGTACGCGGATGTTATACTGCTAAACGTTAAAACGGCATTACCCTCTTCTCCGCAGTAAACGTCGAGGCTGTTTTTTCTTCTCGCGCATATAGGTCACTCGGAAAAGGGAGATGAAAATGTATAATGTATTCGATCAGTATACGCGCGGGAAAGTTCGGGGCGAAGAATTCGAATTGAATAAAGTTAAATGAGATTCTCTCGGCGAATGATTTAAAGTTTCTCTTAAGCACCGTTGATGCTCTCTGCCTTTTTAACGTCTATTATAAACGGGATGATTCCCGGGGTTGGGAAAGTTGCGGGCCAACTTTGTTTGGAATAATATCATCGAGTTTACAGCGAGGCAATATACGCGCGTGCTGTTTTTTTTTTCCGGAAAAATCCACCCGAACAAGCTTTAAAAAAAAAAGGAACTGTGCAGCTTCTCGGCAAACAGCGACGAGTGACGGAAAAAAGTCGTGGAAAATCAAAACACATGCGCACATTTAGAATAGGCACACTATATCGAGCGCGCATAAAAAATAATACTATCCGCTGGCTCTATAGTATCCTACTCCGATGCGTCGAATCTATTTTCGCTCTTGATCGCTGCCGTGAAGTATATCCGCGACTCTACCCCCGCGGTATAGCGTCTAAGCCCTTCGCTCGTGTTCGAATCGATACACACCTGCACAGCAGCGTTGGCACTAGCCCCCCGAAGAAGCTCTCGTCTAACGTTCTCGTGTGTGTGTGTGTGTGTGTGTGTGTGTGTGTGTGTTTGTGTTTGTGATGTACTCACCGTCGGGGGAGAAAAATCCGTTCGCACGCACTTGTATACAGAGTCGCTCTCTCTCTCTCTCTCTCTCTCTCTCTCTCTCTCTCTATCTTTCACCACCCGCGCGAGTCAGTCTCCACGTGATCGGCGAGACTCGTTGGCGCGGCGGCGGCTGTGCAGGTCCGATCCGAGCTCGCGGGGGTTACAGGGTTGACTGAGAGGCGAACTCGCGGAGCAGCCGACGAACCGCGATTGCGGCGGCGCGCGCATGCCACCCCTCCAGAGCACCGACTGACTCGTGTGTGTGTGTGTGTGTGCGTCGCCTTAGCACTGGTGGTTCGCCCAGGCCCGCCAGGAGCCTTGGGCTTGACGGATGACCCTCGAGGGGGTGGTGGTCGCGACTCTTCTCGCGAGGAATACATGGAGAACGCGCGCGTGGCTCGAGAGGGTTACCATGCCGGAGAGGTGTTGCAAATGGGTGAAAATGTATAAGGGGGTGAGAAAGGGGTGCAGGAGAATCGCGGAGGAATGTTGTTCGACGAGTTGTGTGTATTCCGGAACTATAGGATAATTCTCTTGAACAATATCACTCGATTCTAGTTATGAATAAACACAGGGCTGTGGGTATATAGAGCCTCAATAGCAATTCCTAGTAATTTCCGTAATAACGCGACTATACGCGGTAAGCTCTCGGACAGCAGTCGAAAGTAGTCAAGCAAAATGAGTTAATCAACGAAGATAGTTGGCTCACGACCGCTTTTCCATTTTCCTCATCGTTACATACAGCCCTCGAGTAGCACGCGTACACGCACATATCCCGTTGTTAATGTATCTGAAAATGAGCGACTGCTCGCGGGAAACTCGATGCGATGGAATTAACCTAGTTTAATTGTTGTTGGGTAATTAGGCGATGTCAAAATCGCGACTGAATTTCCGGAAAGGTTGGCAATTTCACAACGCGACCTCTTTTGAAAAAAAAAAAAAAAAAAAAACATCGACATCGATCAATACCTATATACTCTCGCTCCACTTGGAGGAATCAAGTCCGCGGAATTTCACGAGCGCAGCGAGAGATGTACCGTCGCGTTTCTTTTTCATTTCAAGGACCAGCAGGCGCAATATTTCAACTCGAAGCTCGGCTACGTATTTCTATATAAATGCGCATGCCGTTAGATAAATGTGAAAAGCGTCGAGCGGATCTCCTGACGGCGGCGGTAAAAAGTTCGACAAAAGGAATCTGCAGGCGTAACCGGCGACGCGTGTCTTATAGGTATAGACTCGATATGGGGTAGGATGATTGATTTCTACTCGCGATGCATTTAGAGATGTATTGGTATGCATGTGAAAGGAATGTCTCGGGAAAATGCGGAGGTATTTCGACTGCTCATCGTCGGGCCATGAAATATGGATGGACGTTTTCATTTCGACGGAGCGACGCGAAGGGTGTGCGTAGTTGGGATGTGGTAATGGATTTTTATGAATTTTGCTACCGCGAAACGCTTTCCGCATAAGGTCCAAGGGGTAAATTTTCATCGTACAGCTAATTACCATATCAGCTCACTAAATTCAGCGAATCGTTAGAGCCGAGCATTCCCGATCGATTCGGTCCATCCACGCGTCCGTCGAGCCGTGCATGCTCTCTCTCTCTCTCTCTCTCTCTCTGCGTGGTTCGGCTATATCGAGCGAAAGTAAATCTCCACGCGCTTTTTACGATCAGCACCTACTCGTCGTCCTCCGCCGCCGATGTCAAGGTAGCATAGCGCGCCCAACCCGCATCGCTTATATGCTAAGCATTACGTCGAGCGCTGTCGGATTAATTGTCGCAGTAGCGGCCGAGTAGTCTGTGTATAGGTATAGCGAGCGGGCCAGTTAGTTTCATTACGTTGCCTCGCCATCTTCGCGCGCACAATAATGGGACAAGCGAGCAACGGGGCCACTAGCTCTGCGTGTCACTTACAGAGCCTTTATAATTCTCGGATATTCTCGCGATGTCTCTTCTCGGGCTTTATTCTACCGACACTGTGAGGATTCGCCGGATGACGGTTGGCCATTTCCGGCATTTAATTTCGCCACCCCCTCGACCGAGTGTCTCATACAAGGCGTCTTGAGAAAGCAACGCGTCGAGTTCGCACGCATCATCCCCTGTACATTGCGTAGAATCCTCGCGTAAAAATCCAGCAGTCCGTCGAACAAAGGCCTGCGACGAGGCGCAGCAAAGGTTACCAAGGCTATATCCGGCCGATGCATCGCCGCGCGCGTCGCGTGCCCTCCAGCCAGCCTCTCTCTCTCTCTCTCTCTCTCTCTCTCTCTGTCCACGCACGCTTCACACAAAGGCGTAGACACTGCAGGCATCGCCATAGCGTCGCTCTATCTGTGGCGGCGAAAAAGCCGTAGTCCGAGATAGCCCGAGCAAACGGCGCGCAGTTAGTGCAAGGTTAGTCGGCGATGAGCAAAGTGCCCACAGCTCCGACGAGATGCCAGCGCCGCTACGTCAACTGGCATCCTGAGACTGCCTGACAGTCTTTTCCGGGGATATACTTTGAATTATTATTCGTTGAAGATATTTTCCGGCGCTTACGCTGAATTTCAGTACTCGTTCCTTCTGGCAGACGACTGGATCGACGTTGAGCGACACTGAAGGTAGGAGCGTGTTTGTGTGATTTTTTTTTTTCTTTCATTTTGGATCAGGTAGATCGAAATGCGATCAAGTGCAGAGTGCACGGGCGAAGGGAGATAAACGAGCTTTAAATCATTTTCACGGACCCCTGTGTACCTGTATATAGGGAGATATTGCGCAGGCCAAGAACAACAGTGGCAAAATTCACGATACGTATAATAGGGAACGGACATGATTTTTAAAACCTTTTTTAAAATCAAGTTAAGGATAAATCTTAGACAAAAGTACAAGAGTCACGATTTTTACTGCACTATTTGTTAAGTAATATTGTTTTGAAAATTCGGTTTCCTAATGATACATTTTAACCTCATTATTTTCTCCAAAATCATAATAGAGATGAGAGATAATGCTTCAAAATCAAAATAGATTCATTATCACTGAATTTATGTACTCAGATGCCCGTACTTTGGGTTAGGTCTTTATCCTTTGAGCCGCCATATTGGAGAGCTGACCTTTTAAAAACTACTCAAACACAAGAATCTTCAATTAATCTATTTTCTACTGTATATAAGTATTTATATGTATATAGCAGAACCATGTCTGTTCCCTATTGTTTGCCGATAACAAATCTTGTTCCGCCTCGACGAGCGCGCAAGTGTCTGTCTGTGTACATAAATTTGAAAAAAAAAATCCCCTGCGAGTTAAGTTTGACGGTGTGTATGCCAAAGTGTGTATGAAACGGGGGAATCCTTTTTATCGAATTTAACCCGCTGTATATACTTATAACTATTCCTCTCCCGCGTCTAATTATCTATAACGATGTGCTGCAGCGACGCGCGCCGTAATTACACCTTGTTTGCCGAGCGTCTTATCGTACGAATAAACGAGGATCCGATGCAGCGGCGATAGATTTGAGAAAAGTGGGGCTAAAAATTCTCGAGACTGATTTACACTTAACGCTGCGTTGATTGAATTTTCGGAACCACGATAGCGCGGTACAGTCGCTGAAGAAATTTCGCAGAGGCGCAAGATAGCGAAGAAAAATCATTGACCCGCGCTATCATTTTATATCCGTCGGAAAATTCGCGAGAGCAGAGCAGCGCAGACCTTGGAAAAAGTTTCGCAATCACACGCTTATTTTGCATTTTAATGGCGACTCTCTCGCGCGCTAATGAGTTTCGAGCAGAAAACTTTGCTGCGCGCGCCTGAACTTTAGCATACTTATATATGGTATAATTGAATTACGCGTCTAGCTGCTGCGTTTCTCGAAAAGAAATAATAATTATAAGTTCGTACTGTAGAATCAGACGATTCGACAGCTTATCGCGATCCGATTACGATATCATATGGAGCAGCGTGAGCCGACGTATATCGATCGCGCCTTCCTTCGTATAATGTTTACAAATTTATTCATAAGCAATTATAAGCGCGCGAGGACAGGCGCAGACTCATGCTTCTCTCTCTCTCTCTCTCTCTCTGCCATTTTCCCGCGCGTTATATCACGTTCGAGCTATTTTTCGCGTACGATATAGCAAAAATAAACAAAGCCCCAAGCACGTCAACTCTCAGCTACCGGGGGCGCGTGTCGACTAATTGAAACGCGCGATTTAACGCGCTGACAACAAGGGCTGTATATATATATATATATATATATATGGGCGACAATACAAATTGCCTGAAAATTAATCCCAATCCGCGCGCATCACCTAAAGCTCGCTCTCGGGTTACCAGGAACCCGTCGCTCTCTCTCTCTCTCTCTCTCTCCAGCGCGCGCAAGCTCTTGCGTAATGGCTCGAATTATTTCGGCCGGAGCTTGCGAACCTTTGCCGCTTGTCAGCTGGCGTGGGCTGCTTTCACGCAGTGAAAGTTCTTATTTTGGGAGAGAGAGAGAGAGAGAGACAGAGCTGTTTGGGATTAATTTTTTGGTTGTTTGGGAGAATTTTTCAGCAACTTCGAATAGCTCGAAACTCGAATTTTACAACCCCTAAATCTCTGCAGCGCCAGCAGCCGTCCCGGAACTTATCTACTCGGCCACTATTTTCCCCGATCGACAGCCGGGGATTCCGGGATAAAAAGTACAGCTACTCACGCGTAACTCTCTCTCTCTCTCCCTTGACCCAGTGCGAAGCGTGGTAAACTTTAAAATTAGATGAACCGAAGCTCCTTCGGAACAAATCGCACACGGTATAATGTACTCCCCCGCGAACGCGATTATGCCCCGAAAGTTTTAATGCCAATTACGCGTCCGGCTCTCTCTCTCTCTCTCTCTTCCTCGTTGAGACGTTAAATTTTTAACGGCCGCGTTTCGCAAAGTTTTACCCTCAGCTGCGATGGCTGAACTAGACTCGCTCGTTGTGTGTTTGACGATCGTACAAAGCGTTGTGTGATATTTTTCTTGGACGTGCAAACGATGAATTTTTAGTCGGCGATATAAACACTATCAGCTATACTATATAGCCGAACTCAACGAGCGTCGACGAACTCAATCGGATATATTTAGCTTAGACACTCTCTCAATTCGCATTTCTACGCGATCCCGTCAATTTGCGCCGATTAAACGTCCTACATGGCCGGTGATCTTCCTCGGGATTAGATTCATGCGAACGACGGGAATATCCTTCCGAGATGTATAATTGATCTCGAAGTTTATATATTGGCTCGTAAAAAGCTATTCCGAAGGAACCTCTTAAAACCCGACGAGCTAATTACTCGACTTGCAGAGAAGTGGCTTTTTAAACTTCTACTCGATCTCCTTCTCTATATAGCGTCCAACGATCGCTTTGTGTAGGAGGAATTCTTTCAAGTTTCTTCGACTGGAGTTTAACGAGGGCCAGCGTCTCGATTAAAGTACAATCGCGCTAATAGTCTCTAGTTTATCTATATAGTCAATCTTTTTCACGCCCCAGTATTAAGAAGAAAAAAAGTGTACTATAAGCTCGAGCCAATATCCTTCGTCACACACACACACACACACACACACGCACACGCACAGAGAGAGAGAGAGAGACACGTAATCGAATATATTTTCACTCGCGGCTTCCGCGGCTCTGCACAAAAGTCCCGAACTACATGCATTATGCATTTCTCCGCGCGAATACACACCCTGTGCGATCGAAATTTCGCTATTCACCCTCAGCTGCAGCTCGCGTTTCTTCCTTCTCTAGTTTCTTTTTTTTTCTGACGTTTATTCCAAGAGCTTTTTTCCACGAGACACGTTGAATTTCGTGCTTCAGCCAGCAATCAGTGAGCTGCTCTCTCGGGCGAGCCGAAAAGCAGAAAGTGTATTACACGTTAATTCCTTCTCTCACACAGCCTCTCGGGCGCGCAGTTCAGTTTAAGCGACGCGGAAGGTCGGCCGATCGATCGAGCTTGCGCTCGGGCTTTGCCTGCGCGCTCTTTCATCTCGTGTTCTTCCTTTTCAGTTCCTCCTTTGACTCTCTTCCCTACACGTGGGCAGCTTTGCAGCGATGAAAGCTTCTTCTTTTTTTTTCCGCGAGAGTCTACTATCGAGCGATCGAATTTTAAGCGTCCTCGCTCGATTAGAACTTGCGGCCGCAGCTGATAAGTGCAGTCGCTGCGTCTGGAAATTCTTAGCGGGATATCAGGCAAGTGTGCAATCTTTCGCTGTCGAAAAAAATATCCTCGGAGCGAGTAACTCACTTGAAAGGCCGATGATGCCACGCGACGAGAGAGAGAGAGAGAGAGAGAGAAAGGCGCGTATAGGGCTGAGGTTAAATATGAAGTGGAAGCGCGCGAAGTCAAAAGCCGGCCGAGAGCGTCCTTGAAAGCGCGTCGAGGAAAACAAAGGGCCCGGACTCTTATATCCGGCTTGAGCGAAAAAAAGACGGGGAGAGAGAGCAGAACAAACAACGTCCGACGGTTCAATCTATCCACGAGCCGCTCCTTTTCTTTCTGCCTCTCTAGACTCGGCCTCGTTTCTCATCATCCCCCGAGTGATATGCAGGTCTCGGTCGCTTCTCTCTCTCTCTCTCTCTTTTTGGAAATGGAAGCTTCTCTCGTTACATATAAATAGGTTTGGACGCATTTTAAATTCAATGGATCGCGTCGACACTCGCTGCACTGGGGGCTTATGTGCAGCGAGCGAGCGAGCTCCGATGCGTCAAACCTATCCATACGTGAAATCACGAAATCACGAAATCAGCAAAGGCCGATTGACCTGCTTTTCGCCCGGAATCTATTCCGATATGCGTTTCGCGCTGATGTGCGCAGGTCTACGCCGTGATTCGTCGAATTTAAACACGCGAGTCGCCGTGAAAATTGAGGAGATAAAAAGTTAAGGAGATAAATAGCGGCGGCGAGCTATTTATCTTTTTCTTCTTCGTTAAGATAATGAAAGTCGAGGCGGTTAAACGAGGGAAGTATGTCGATTTTCGAAAAATCAGCGCTCGCAGTCGCGATAAAACAAAGACCGAGAGGGCAATGGAATTTTAAACGTATATTTTCATAAAACACATCAGGCAATCCTCGAGCAGGAAAGTTCCTTATTCTCGGGGGAAGCCCCCGCGCGAACTAGTCCTGCACCGCGCACGCGATGACGTCACGTGTAGCGTATTATACGTGCCTCGCTTGCGTCATTAGTCCATCAGAGCCGGACACGTTCTCTCCGCGATGTGTCGTTGACTTTTTGTTTTTTCGACTCTACGTCGCTATATATACTTGCCATTGACATTGCTCGGAGCGGAACTTTTCGAGCATGTCGCTAATTTTGACTCGCTATATGTATCGGTTCGCCTGATGTAACGAAAAGACAGCTGCACGCACACTATATGTAAGCGCTACCTCGGCGGCGAATTTTTCAATTGCATAAACGCGGCCGGTATCGAAAACTTGGATATTCAGATATACGCGCTGTGCAGCTATGCGAGAAAAAAGAGAATGTATATACGTATATAGCGCGTAAAGCACAGCTGATTACTTTTTAATTTTTATCGGCGCCGTAAAAAGCGGCTTTTTTTCTTCTCTCCTTTTAATACGCGAGTAGGCAAAACGCAAGCGACAGTGGCGCACATTGCCGGGCGACGAATAAGCCGTCAGGTTTACGGTCTCGCCATCATAATTACGCCGACTTAAAAGTCGCTCCATAAAAGTTTCTCCGCGAAATTATGTCTACATACACGCACAGCGACACGCGCTAGTCGCGCGTTACCTAAATCATATGTGCGCGAGAGCGCCGATGTGTGTGTGTGTGTGTGTGTATGTGTGTGTGTGTGTACAGTGCGTACAGAGCGACAATTCCCAGTATATGTATATACCAATTCGGGTATATCGATTACCGATACCTATACCGATAGCGATCAGAAAAACATAACCGCGTCATTTGGGAATTTCGCGGGATTCTTTTTATAATTTCGCGATCGCAATCGGGGGTATTAAATTGCAGATCGCATACGCGGAAATGGATTATTGTTCGAGTTTTAATTGATACTAATGCTTCGAATGTGTGAGCCCTGCTATCGATTGGATCTCCCTCGCGAATTAATTTTTTGCCCGATATACGCCGATTGTTGTTTGTAAAAATTGCGATAGAGACCGCGCGTTTCAGATTAATCGATCTATTGATATCAAATTTTTTTCTAATCCATGTCCAACATATTTTTTATACCCGCCGTGCGACGCGTGCGCGAGCAGACGGCTTTCCGACACACCTGTACAAACTCGTTTTTTTTTTTATTCTCACAGCTCCGCCGTAGTGTAGAATCGTCTATAGATCTTATTGATGTGTTTCCAAACGTTATACGCGCACAAAATTCACACAGGTGCATCCAAAACAAAAGTACCACAGAATATCGATCGTTCTTCCTTTCAGCTTTTATCGTACATCGATTAGCCATCCGAAAATAAATCGCCCGCTCTCTCTCTCTCTCTCTCTCTCTTTCGGCTTATACACACGAGTATCGCCTATATAGCTATATGCACGACCGCGTGTCGCTCGCCGGCCTGACCTTGACGCGATAGCCGATGAATAATTGATAAGCCGGCCGTCATTTGAATGGACTGGCACGGAATCTCACGCGATAGCGCTCAAGAGATACACACAAACACATCCAGGTGAAAAACGGAAAAATGGGCTGAATACAGTGTCTGATTGAAAATTCGAGCTACTTTTTGTGTATGTATACAAGCATATATTGGTTTCTGCGTGTGGCTAAATCAGTTTGCTCCAGTTTTCGAGTCGACGGCGAACATAAGCTGTATATCAGAGCGGGAGCCGAATACTTAAAAGATTATTAGAAAAGTTGCGACACTCGCCAAATCTGCTAGGTTTACGCGTGTGTTTGCTCTTGATGACGAAGCTGATGCTATTCGGGAGAAAAGCGCGCGCTAATTGTTTAATTGGCAGCTTTTTGCAGTATATAGCGGTACAGGCGCACTCGAGCGCCACGTGCGTTTTAAATCAAGGAAAGTAAAAAGCGCTCGCCGATAATAACAACAATAAAAAAAAAATACGCTACAGGAAGAGCCGCGATGGGTTACGTCGAGAGAGAGAGAGAGAGAGCCGCTACTTTTCATCCTATAACGACGTCGAGCCTTCGAGTTTTACATTCGTTTTGAAAAACGATTTACATCCTTATTCGCCTATATACGTCTCATGAATGAGCTCGCGTCTGCTGATGGAATCGTGATCGCTCCTCTGATTCAGCGATCGGCGCTGTCTTCTTTTTTTGCGGGCTTTTTTCCGCCGTGCGCAGAAGCGCTGATTTACGAGAGGTGCTTTTTGCGGGGGAGTGCTAATGACGGCTTTATTGAATTACAAAGTGTTCGATGGATATTTGTGCAGCTGTTTATCCGCCAGGTTTAGCTATCCGAAATGCCGCGGTATAAGGACGCGCTCGTATAGTAGGCCACTGCGCACACCCCCTTTTGTGATTTTCGCCCTTGCGCATATACACGTATATATACTTATAATTTAGAACACGCGAGCCACTTTTTATCGTCGCGTTCGTGCTTACACCTACACTTAGTATAGAGAATAGCGAGTATAATCAATGAATTTATAAAGAGTAATCGAACGTTGCAGTCCACATTGTGATGGCGATCGTTAATTATAAATGGAAGATTGTAATTTCCTTGAAACATCAGCGGCGTCAATTCCTACAAAGTAATAAATTTCATCGCGAGAGTTTACAGCGTCCAGCTGTTTACTGCGCTGCGTCGCTCTCTCTCTCGTCCGCCTCGTTGGGTAATAGACAGCGTCTAGTCGCGAGTAGAAATCGGCAAAAAATCCCTCGCAACCCAATAATCAACAATAATACGCATATCGATCCAGAGCTGATTGCGCGACGACGACGAGCGTTAAAACGCCCTGCGCACGTGCGCGCGACCGATTATTATTTCACTCGCGCGACGATTATATATATATATATATATATATATATATATATATATATTTATAGAGAGAGATATAGCCATCATACCGCGCGCTCTTTTCCGCAATGCGATGTGCGTATAATAAACGTCGCTTGCATATAACATATAACATATATATATATATATATCAATCAGCTTCCAGGAAACGCGAGCGCATGCGGCCTTCCGAGAGGCAAAAAAGCGCCGATCCTCAGTGTGCCGCGCGCAAAAAAAGAGAGGAGAGTATACCAGCGGCGTTAATTTTGAGGAGCGGGTGTGTGCGAGCTGTGTAAAATTTCGAAAACGTCGCGTTCTCGCGAAGGGGATGAATGAATTGAAATGTTTTTCCTCGTTTTTTCTTCGTTTCCAATAGCGAACGATCGGAAATTCATAATTTTCAATTCTCCGCGAGCGCGTATTGCACAAGAGAGGCGTGTTCCGTTTTTTACCGATCGCTTGTCGTTACGATTCTTATGAATAATAAGCGCGCGATTACGCGATCGATCTCCCTGTACAAACACGGTTGTTGTTTTTTTCTTCTCTCGAGTAGGAAAAAGGAAAAAGAGGCAAAATTTAGCATATAACGAGAGCCGGAGAACGATAAATCCAAATTCGGAGCGCATATTCGCTGAAAGACGAGCAGCGCGCGTACAAAACAATGCGCTGTACTTACTTCGTACTGTACATGCATCGGTAAGAACTTACTTCACGGACATGCCTTAACTATCCCCCGGCGCATATAAACATAAAAATAATCGTCAAACGCGGAGGCGAGCGCTGAGCGTGTACCGTTAGTTTATGTGCGTCATATTATACACTTTTGGGAGATTCTTACCTTTGTTTACGAACCAGATCAATCGGCATACTTTTTGGATTTACTCTTCAATTTATTGCAGAAAATGTACATATCATTTGTTAAAAATTTAGTTGATTTTACTCCAGTCTTGCTGCGGCACTGATTCTCGAACCAATCTCGCATCGCAGTACGCAGCTCGAAATGGATTAGCGCCGCAGGATAACGAGCAGCGTCTGGTTATCCTTTGAATCGGATGCGATAACGTCGCTTTTCTTATCGTAACGCATCTATATCTGAAAGTGAAAAAATGAAAATCCACAAAGTATCTTGTCGTATTTGCAAAACGAATTTGCAAATCACGATACGAAAACAGACAACAGTCTGATAAGAGAGTTATCGATACATACACTGCTCGTCATCCTGCTGCTAATCCATTCCTAGAATTAGAGGCTATTCAGAATCCAAGGTGCAACGGATTTCGAGCTGTGTATCAGCCAAATTTTTAACTAATGTTTCGAAAATTCATGCAGATGATATGTATATTTTCTGCAATAAATTGAAAATCTTCCCAAAAGTATGGCGATTGATCTGGCTAAAAAATAGAATAGAAATACTAATTTCTTTCACACGGGAATAGGCCGCGACTATTCTCGCAGCTCTTATCTCTCTCATCCATCCTCGAGCAACGTCTCTCTCTCTCTCTCTCTCTCTCTCTCTCTCTCTCCAAGAACAAAGCGGTGCCGAGGAGAGAAAAAAGCCGCTCTCCTTTTATATGCGACCCGGCTAATCCGGCGCACTCCGTGCGATTAAGGATTGTTTTACGCGGACAGTAAGGCCACATACTGCGACTTTTTCGACGGCGCAACTCGATATAACCCAATAAAATGAAAATATAATAATAATTTGAGAGGTCCGGTGTCGCGCGAGTAACAAAACAACCCCGCGAAAGGGAACTGTATGTAGGCTTGGAGAACAGGTCGAGAGGGCTCGGCTATTTACTTTTTTTTTTTTCCTGTCCGAGCGCAGCGGGAGAAACAAGTTGGCACGGCGAGACAGGCCGATATCCTCATAATGTATGCATAGAAATGACTTGTCCCTCGCTTTTTCACCGCTGACTTTATACACGCGGCCCGTGTGCAAATTATGCGCTGTTTTGCCCTGAAAAAAAGCGCAGACGGTATTCGGGGAAGAGTCGGAAGTTCCTAAACATTTCTCAGCATCATATCGGAGAAGCACGACGAGTTACTTGGCATTGCCTCTCCTCCCAGAAGAATCAGCCCATCTCTCTCTCTCTCTCTCTCTCTCTCTCTCTTTTCCTGTACACAGACACACAGAGCTCTAGAGGTAAAATAACGAGTTTTGTTCTCGCTCCCTTCCCCAAGGCCTTTTCGCCAAGGTCGCATCTCCGAGGCTGCTGCGGAGATCTCTTGGCTCTATGGCCGCAGTCGTGCCTTTGAACCAGGAGCAGTACACTGACCGCATATCATCCTCCCGCTGGACCGCGGCTGGTCTACAGCGAGAGAGAGAGAGAGAGAGAGAGAGAGAGAGTGTGTATATCGAGAGGTATGTGCGGAGAGTGATGTGTCTATTGTTATCTCGACGACGATGACGAAGCTGTTTGCGTATGTATTGTCACGAATACGAACTAAGCTCGTGCAATCCCGTTGTTGTTTTCTGTATTTTTCGAAGCCGCCGTAATGCGCGAGTGATATAGCGGCCTCTTATACGCTCAGGGCACATACATCAAGCTACCCCCGCTCTGAAGATCGGTGAAAAATTAAGTCTGCATTCTATATGCACCTGTGACTACGATCAACATTGTCCCGCCTCGCGATCGATATAATACCTTCAGTTCGTTCAAATTTGAACTTGCGTCAGAGCGAAAACAGCTGATCAAACGTCTGCCGAGACTCTGTCAACTCGTCATCGCATGATTCTTATTTTTTTTTTTTTTTTTTTTTTTTTTTGACAATCCGCTGACTTTTGTTTTGAATATCTCCCTGCCGCTTCGCGTGTATAAATATTTGTCGTAAAACGATCGCTGCTCTCGAGTGATATTATTCCTCCGTATACCCGCGATGAAAAGAAATCCCCGAATATTCCTCGTTTACGTGTAATTGATTCGCGCTAGTCAAACATTCTCCTTTGTCTCGCTGTGTTTTTTTTTTTGAAATTAATTCTATTATTACGCACGCATCGCACACAACGATAGACGCGCGATAACAAATTGAAAAACCAGCTGCTGCGACATTATACGACAGTGGGTACACGTTACTGCGATAAGTCGCGCGTGTTCCGGTTTTTTCCTCGAGAGACGCGGGCGATGTCGATTTGCACAAGTGCGAAATCTTCGGCGCCAACACGACGATCATTGTACGAAGATATTTTTGGAAAATTCGTTCAATTATACAGCGAGAAGCTTCTCTCGTATATAAATCTTCGTTGCTATTTGTTGATTTTTAACAGCAATTGAAGCGATCCTTCGAATTTACGTAACTTTGCGATCTCGCGCGGCAGCGGCAATTGCTCGACGTGAACTAATTGTTGCCGTTTCGATGTATAAAGAAAAAAGAAGCGCGTGTTCGTATGGCACAAAGACCAATTATTAGTCTGAAAGTGGAAGACGTTCACACTCGCGTTCTCTCGTGACCTTATGTACACAGAATCTATCGTTATTTCCTACAAGTTTGCAACGCCTCTGACAATTTTGAATTTCAAATATGCGCGCGAAGATGCCTATCGGCGCTATAAACGTACGATATTCAGTCCGAATGAAATTCTGTTTTCCAGGAAAATCAGTATAAAACTACGCTAAGGAATATCAAATGCGATTGGCAAATAGACGCGCACACAGTGATGCAATTCTAAAATTTTAAACGCCTATATTGAAATAAATTCGAGCCGTGTGTTTCGCTTCAATGCCGATCCAATCCGAGTGACAGCGACGAAAAAATCCCATAACGAGGCTCAACGAGGAGGGAAGCATCCACGAACGTAAGAAGCAATTGGACGAAGCTTATATATATATATATATGAGAGCAACCCCACATACTCGCTTCTAGAATTACCCGCTGTCGCAGCTCGATATTTCGGCCGATTTAATATAACCGGCTCTAATAAGCGCGCTACGCATTCCGTTGCATCATTTATTTTCGTCCGCGGCGGCGGCTCTTGCGTCAATATATACTCTCTCATCTGACGAGCAATTTCGGCAGCACGAGTCACACGGATTTTGGATATACGCACAACGCAACGACGTTTTGTCTCTCTCAAGGCTCCGCTCGATTATCCGACTCTCCACGTGCTCGCAGCACTTGATCCTCGTCGATCGTTACAAGTGTACCGTTAATGCAATCTTTCTGCGTGGGTATACATACACAAGCCTTGTGCAGTTTATATACGTCTATTATAGAATTGAAGGATCGCCGTCTCTGATGCAACTTATATATCTTTGGCGTTTGTGCAAGTGTTTTCGGGTGCATCTCGCGTCATGGTACACATATTGTTGTGTGACGTTATCGTTATTTTCGGCGAGAGAGCTGGATTGATCCGCTTTCGCGAAAACAATCTCGTTGTGACATAATGGCTTTGCTTCGGCAGGAATTCCATTTGCGTATTAGTCGAGACTGCGCCCGCGTGTACAGAGACCCGAAACCGATTCCCCGAAGCATATTCTCAAGTTCTGCTGCACTTTGCCGCCGAGATTTATAATAGCACTCGCGGCATGTATAGTCCCATCGCGTAAATAGAAGAAAATTTCAAGTCTCTCGCAAACTGCACAAAGAAAACTGGTCGTGAAGCGGAGCCTGTTTCTCTCTCTCTCTCTCTCTCTCTCTCTCTCTCTCTTTCTGCCTTGGTTTTCTTTGTTTTCCTTTCGCGCCGCCGCCGATCGACCGGTTTCTCTCTCCGCGCGCGGGTCGATGCTGCTTCTTCTTCTTCTTCTTCTACTTCGTGGAATGCCGCGAGCGACAAATGAGGATTGGGCTGTGCGTTATTCGCGAAATTTCAATCGGACTGAGAACAATATAGCACGTACATTTTGCAACAGCTGCGTTCAACCTTTTTCAACTTCGATTCTGAATTCAACTAACCCTAGTGCGAGTACGCTTTACATAACCTTCTGCGCAGCTAACGCATCCATAACCGGATTACGAATGGTCATTAAGAAACATCGTTAATTATAGGCCAACATGGCTTGTCGAGCGTAGCTTCCGCGTAAAAGCCGCGCCATTATTTACTCGAAACAGTAGGTATAATGCTCTTTAATCGATTCATCCTCACATCTGCAAAGAGCGCATCATCACAATGTGGCGTCGATCTCGCGCTTATGTTCCGATCGAAATTTTCTCGGAAACGATCGAGTTCTTAAATGTTTCATGCTTAATCATCGATGACAATCATTTGATATTTCAGCGTAAAAATCTCGCGATATGTTAAAAAACGCGCATAATTTTCTCTTATCGCTATACTGCCGAGAGTTTTTAACTTTGAGGAAAGTCACGTGAGATATTCGCGCGGCGGCGCGTCCGATAAAGAGTTGTGCGTTAATTGTAATGAGGACAAAATGAACTGTCGCGTACACACACACACACACCCACCGATTAATCAAGAGACGCGATCGAATCGATCAGGATTAACGCACGATTGCATCTCTCGGAAGACGTCGATTATAAAAAAATTTGAAGGATTACATCTTCGGAAAACCAGTGCTTAAATTAAGTACTTTTCGCGGCATCGTGAGACAGCGATTTTTCCCTGCGACGAATTATACACGCTTCGTAGATTCTTTGTTTATATGCAAATAGCGCGACAGTCGAGATAACGCTTCGGCAAAATAAATAGAGCGATCTTCTCTGGTCGTTGCGTCGGACATTCTAGAAACTGTCATCGATGTGGAACGAATCCCCGCAGCTGTTTATCGACAATACGGAAGGTGTTTGTTTCGCAGCTTAGACGTATGTAGGCGGTCGATAAGATAAAAGATGGATTTCGCGAAGCGATGAGAGAATTTCGTAATTAGCGTAAAACTGTGTCTTTTGATTTATCGTATTATAAAGTGCAGAAAGACAAAAAGAGTTTTATTTTTATATATTTCTTTATGACTCTCTAGATAGGCTAATTTGTTTGAAATATTTGAAAAGAATTAATTTGTAATTTGAGAATTTTCCAAATGTCGATACGCGTCAGCCACGAGAGAGTATATTTTTGTTATTCATGAATCGGAATCCATCGCTCGATCCGCAATATTCGAATGGACATTAGAACGCTACTCGGGAATGAATCATAATAGAGAAGCCATAAAATGTAATCAAGGTAATAATGCTGCAACGTTGCGCCATGTGCTGCAGTGTATATCAATGAAATCATTCGCAGCTTATCGGAGATCGATCCAATGGCGATCTATAGTGTCAGTTTCTAAACTTCCACTCGAATCTGAAGTGTTATCTCGACAAACGCCTAGTCTTTTAATACGTTGAATGTACTGATTGGGCTACTCATTCTATTGTTAGCCGTATAAGCGTTTTTATTTTAAAAATTCAATAGACGCGTATACAAGCGTATCTCCATTTTGCATGCAAATGGTACATTACGGAACAATTTCACTTTGATCGACGGCGAGTCTTCCCGCCATTCGGGACACCGTTAATAGATTTGTTTGCATTAACATTGACACGTTTCAGCTTTGAAAATACTGTACGTTATAAATAGCCGTTGGAAAAATTCAAGCTCGCGTATGACAAGGTACAAAACGCTTTCCCCAAATCTTCGCCTGCAAAAAAGCTTCCTCTCTAGCGCTCTCTATTACTGAAATAATAATCAACCTTGAATCTCAGTCTAACGCTCTCGCAAAAACGGATTACGGACTCGGCGCTAAATGCGCTCTTGATAAGGCTTTGCACGCAAAACAATCGCGTAAAAAGGGGTACTCGATGACGCCGACGGTCACGCACGCGACGCTTCGGGCGCCGTAAATTAGCTGCTCGTGTAGTTTTTTTTTTTTTTTTTTGTCCGATGCCCTAACGAAGGTTCATGGAGCGCGCGCTCGCCAATTCGATGCCAATAAAAGCCCGTCTCGAGAGACTGAATTTTTTGTTCGGTAGATGTATACAGACTCGTGCATGCGACACGAGGCACAGAAATCGAGAAAGAACGGGATTTTTCAATGCGTTTTTTAACCATACACTTCCTTTCTGATGTAATCCCCGAATGTTAACGAACCCGGCTTTCAACGGTTCCTACGTATCGTGTTCGTGTGTTCTCCAGTCGCGCGAAAAGTGCCCTGCGCCAAAACCAGATGCGGACCACCTTGAGCCTCTCGGAGTCCCCGTATGCTCATAATACGTTTTTTACCCGAGAGAGAGAGAGAGAGAGAGAGAGAGAGAGAGAGACATCGGAACATATAATGCAGACGCGACCTCTGCACCGGTGCAGCGCATTTTTGTTTACGAACAGCCGCGACTTGTTCTTTTTCTAGAGCGTTTAGTTTGTCAACTGGTTGTTTTGCATACCGAAACCGTGAATTTTTCTCGCTTCTTCTCCGCTCTTGTGACTGAATGAATATTTATGAATCGAGAGCAATTCAGTTTGGTGTTTACCGCCGAGTGTGATCGGAAAAAATCATAAACTATATAGATCGATTGTTTATGTCGTTTCGAGAACGACTCGATGATATAAGGCAGCGATAAACGCTTTTTTTAACGAAAATACCAGTGCAGCTTCATTAGCTGTAACGGCCAATTAAAATCGATTATTGAAATCGAATCGTGGCACTTGTGATATTTATACATTGCCATCCGTGATGGTCGGCTATCATTAGCTTTGTTCGCGATGATATAAACGATTCGAATTATCGCTCTCTCGACGCTTAATTCATAGCAGCTTATTTTTATAATAAACTAGCGCGCCACGATGCAAGGCACGCAAAACACTGATCGCGCTTCGCGTTTTGCGCATAATTCCTGTCGGTGCTTATACGGTATTATCCTTTTCTTTCAATATTGTTGTCAAAGTTTTGATTGGTATTCTTCCGGCGGTCATCAAAACTACTGGAAAATTAGTAACTTATTTGTATTTGGATCAATTATTTATTTTTGTTTGTAGATATTCTTAAAATATATCTTATTTTTATTTTACTTTATTGTTTGTAGGATATCAATTAGAATATTAGAAAATTGATTGTTTAGGTATTTAGCATATTTTGGAGGGATGTAGTAAGCTACTTAGAGCTTTTCTTCAATCTAAGCAATTTTCTTTATTGAGTTTAGGTTTTTCTACTTCAGTATATACACTTGAATTTTCAAAGTCAATTGTACTGAGATTTAATTAATATAGCGTACGTCGTTATGTGATGCCAAGTTACTCGGCGATTACGTATTTCCTAAATTATGCATTTTTTATAATTTAATTTAAAAAGTGGTTTAGTTTTGTATATATAAGTTATTATTGAATTTATGTATCAAAAAATCGCTTTTAGGCTTGTAATGTCAAAAAGTGTAAAAAATCGATTTTGGGCTGTAAACTCGAGTTCTAATGGGAAAAAGTTGTATTTTTCAAAGATCTACAACTTTTCCATTTAACTTTTTTTTCTAGAATGCTTGGATTTAAAGTTACAGCTCAAAAACCGTTTTTAGCGATTTTTGAAGGTGGCCGCATTTTGTATACATGTTAGGAATCAGGCCCAAAATATGAGACGAGTTCCCGAAAGAATTTTGAGCCCGATTGACTAAATTCTCTCAGAGATAATCGCATCACAGGAAAATTTTTATTAAAAAAACGCTTAAAAATCGAACAAATTGTGCCCGCATTTCAAAACAACGTAGAGGATCGGGATAAAAAAAATTAGTTTTTTAGCTTTTGCAAAAGGAGACTTCTCCTAAAATTTCAGCCCGATCGGTCGAAAATTGCGTGAGATATCGCATCTCAGACATTTTTCGCACAGGAAACTATAAGGCACTTCCGTGTCGCGGTCGTGCCTAAAAAGAAACAATAAACGATTTGCGTTATCAATCTCGCCGTAATTGAACTTGACGGAAGATAAACGGTAAGTACGCTGTATTACGTTGATAAAGTGCCACAAGTATGCGCTTGACATTTTATCGATTAAAGTGTCGAAAATGACGTCTATCAGCGCCAATTTTTCACAAATCCAACGCGTTGATTCCGATTTTATAGTAAAATCCTCAGAAGAATATCCCTCGAAATCTTTCCATTCCGAGTCATTCATAACAGACGGAGCGCACGTGTTTCCGAAAATATCCCACGAGCACCGCCGTCACTCATAATATAGAGCCGAAAAAGCGCTCGATTCAAGCGCGTCTCCGAAAAGTCACGTGCGTCACGCGACCATACGAAACTCAGCTCTAAACTTAGAAGCGACTACGCTTTTTCCTCGTGTGTACCACTTTCGTTATTCGAGGATAAATAAGCTTAAAGGATGAAAATAAAACAATTAGAAAAATAAAATTGTCGAGAGTCTGCGTGTTTTTCCTGCATACGAAGTAAAGATGAAACCGATGACGCTCGTCGTTGATGCTTCAGCTCTCTCTCTCTCTCTCTCTCTCTCTCTCTCTCTATAGCCGCGGGAATTCTAGACACGCGCATCGCAGCCGTACGACCTCTTAATTAACAATCGGCCGCACGTAACTGTCGCGTTGCAGGAAAATGTCGCCGTCAGCTCTGGTGGATGAATTTTCGAAAATCTACGAACGTTTATAATGTTTTTTTTTCTTTTTTCTGCGAAAAAAGCGGCTTTTTCTCGATAGTACACACAGACATCGGAGTCAGCGTGGGAATTGACCTTTCGCGCGTCTACCAGCAAAAAGCCGGTCGTGCATTATTTAATCGGATATTGTTCAATTGTTGCACGTAGGCATTCTTGTACATTGTTGTCGCTCGCGCACGATCGATCTCGTCAGCTGTACTACTGTATATAGCAGCAGCGAGACACGCGATCGGCGTGTCTTTTTTTTTCAGCCAGTTTTGGGAATGATGAGCAGCTGACACGATAATACGCCGAATGAAAAAATCGCGGCCGGCTTATGAATGGCCATTGTGATCGGCAACGATAATGGGATGATTGGACGGGATTCGCTTGGAAAAAGTAGAGTAGCGTGTATAATTTCGCGTCGATATGCGACAGACTCATAGGTGCGCTAATGGCGTAATGGGATAATAGCCGGTATGCCAGTTACGCCGCGAACCTGCCCCAACTCCCGGCACTATACCGGTTTTTTCGGCTAATGCCGCAGTACCATCGCGCAGAGTGTAATACACACACGCGCGCACGCGAGAGAGGGGCAAAGAGCGAGAGAAGATACACAGAGAGAGAGAGAGAGAGAGAGAGAGGAAACAAGTAGCGCCGCTCGCGGAGCTTATAAAGCCCCGTCGGTGATCGAGTCGCGAGGCAGTCGATTTCGCTTGCGTCCCATACTCGGACGCGCGATATGTATAGGCCCGCGTCGCGTCCCTCGCCTTTCGCCAATTTTGCTCTGCCACGCTATCGCCGGCCGTCCACGTGCGCCTACCGATCTATAAGTGATCAGACGCGTGTGCGATCTCGAGTGAGGATCAGCTGAGAGATTTGGCCAAGAGGTGCAGCATCGTCGGGGTAGCAGCGGTATTTTTAAGTACACACCTCAACCTTGTGCAACGAGAGACTTACTGCAGCTGTGTAGTGCGACCGAGTTCTTTTTTGTCTCGCTCGAAGCATGTGAGTATTTTTCGACCGAGTGTTTTGGGACTTTTCGTGAATTTATTCTCGCAAGTATTTTTGAACTAGGATTGCGAGAGATCGGCAATGAAATCGAGATGCTGATTGATGTGCATTGTTATTAACGAGCATCGACGGGGAGTGTCACTCGCTGATGGGATGAATTTTTAACGAGGCTGATTTAGCGCGCGCTTATGCTCGTATAATTGCAACGAATACTTACTTTGAATAATCGTAATTTCAAATTCCTCTAAAAAGCCTCGTAAACCTCTCGCGCATCGATGATCGAGCCTCCGAAGTATCGTGTGTGAAAACAACGCGTTATCCGCTCGGTTTATGAGAATTTCAAATGACTGTTACAGATTTTTCTTCCAATGCGTTGCGCGCGCGCGCGCGTTGCATAAACTCGATACTTGAATAAGATCCGTGATGCAATTAAAACCAATCGATTAAGAATGGACGACCTCTCTTGGCGCGCGTTTTTCTCGCTCTTATAGATAAAGCCTTTGCGAGACGCTTTTTTGCGGATTTCGCCGCGTGTAAGATTGTAAATACACAGGCAGCTTTTTGCCGCACGGCCTATACGCGCGCTTTACTATTCGCAAGTTTATAAGCGATTTTTAAGCTCCGCAAGCTGTATGGTTTGTTTCCAAACTATGCCGCGTCTCTGTTTTAAAATTCATGGATTTATTCGAGCGGGCAATTACGAGGATTACGATGAGCGATTCTTCGAACGCGAATAAACGTCACTCAACTTATCGTGCTAGCGGTTACTTCGAAATTCGACGATCGGTACACAGTGTCTAAACTTTATATACGAGACACATCTTTCATTGTTGTTGATAATTCTTTGGTCGTTATCGAATTTCGTGTTTACCCTTTATCGTCGGAAGAAGCTGTTCAAACTCGCTCGCGCACGAATACACCAAGGTTTTTCGACCACTTATATACTTACTTACATTCTTTTCCTCGTAAACTTTCGTTGGGTAACACCGCGCGGCGCTTTGTTTCGCATCAGCTGCGATTTATCGCCCGTGTACAATTGCAATAATTAGCGATCGAACGGGATCGCTTTTATCTTATCCCGAATATAGGTGCAAATTGAATGAAGACAGCGTTTCTATATACACATAGATTCTCTTCTCTTTAATGGTCCATAAATTACTCGCGGATTATTCAAGGCGCGGATGCGAGAAATACAGACACGTATACTGTACCGCAAAGTTTCCTTAATGACAAGTCGCATGAATCGACACGCGCTGGGCGAGCCGCCTATTGATTAACTTTACTGCCTGATTACGAACGACCGATTAATAAGTCTTTCGGAAATTCGCGTACTGCGCTTTTTCCATCTGAATGTTGAATATCGAAATTAGTTGTGTATCGGACTGACCTCGGAGATATTCAAATTCTTGGCAATCAAGGCGAACGATGTACTCCCGGTATCTAAGCAAGCACGTGCGCGTCTATTCGGCAATGACAAATCGGCTGAAAATTTTATGCCGCCGATGTTCCTATGTCTATATAGTGTAACGGAGCTAACGTTTCTTAGGCTGTGTCAATCGATAAATTTTCAACTCCGAAAATGTGTCCGAGTGTACATAACACGGCGTCGAACGTTCAACTCTCCCGATAAGCAAACTCGTCGCGGCGCAGCACTTTTGAGTTTACCGTCCGGCGATTTTAAAATCATCGCAGCAGATAAAGCAAAACACGAGACTAAGTGCTGGAACAGCTTGATAATCGCGTGTATAGCTTCTCTAAATGCATTTATGTGTGGAAACCCGAAGTCTAGTCGTTGATGTAGCGGAGAAGATTGATCGGGCGAGTCAATTAGTTTGATTTCGACGGGAGATTAGAGCGAAACTATGGGAGCTTTTTTTTCGCGAATCCGACACTAACGAACAATAGCTTCTTCGAATTCCGATTGCCTGGTAATTTGCAGGAGGAAATTTCCGATACGCTCTTCGCGACGCGGCTTATGTACGCATACGAATTTTCGACGTACGCGAACAACAGATTCCAGTATATCTTCTTGGTTTTATCAGAACCGTAAAAATATGAGAAGAATGGCTCTCATCGTTATCGGCGAAAGAACCCGGAAAGGATATTATTGCAAAAGTAACCAGAACCTTCTCGATCGAAATCCCAGCAGCGTATATTATCAACTTCCGATTCGAAAATAAAAGCGCGGACACCCAGACTGAAAAGTCTAAGACTTACGGATGCTTATCGTATATTTGAGATCTGATTCGAGCTCTTATAATTGCCCGCTCATCGTCATCCCACGAACTGCTCACTCACGTATTAATCCGATCTACCGGTTAGCGCCTGCGGTTTGATAAGGAATCCGCGACGCGCTTGTTTACTCGCGAGCGTGCATAAATGCACAGCGGCTGATAAAATTCTGGGTTTTGGGGTCTCTCTTTCTCTGCATCAGCGGGGAATTTCCGCATCGTATCAATAGGCGATCGGTATATTCCAGCGTGTGTAATTAAAATTCCAGGTATGATTCGAACCGAAAAAAAAAAACAATACAATCACAAGCGTAAATCAAAATCCAATTACAGAAATTTCATCCCGCGCAACCTGACCCCCAGCGCGCGAAGTAAATATAAATTATTCCTCGCGCTTATCTCGCCTCAGTCCGAGGCGCTCTCGTAGATCATATATACTTTTGCGGCAATTTGCGGTCTAACCCTCCATCTCGAGAGAGTATATGTTCCTCCGAGAGCTATTTAAGAGAAGCGCGGCAGATGGAGCAAGATAGAGACCACTTGACTTACGCGCGTGTATGTGCGTTTTAATTTTTTCGCCGAGAGAGAGAGAGCGGCTCGTTCGAGTTTATTAGGCGCGAAGAGTCTTGTATGCCGGTTCAAGGCTAATGCGAGCTAGATGCGAGACGCCGTGAACTTTGCTTCGAGAAATTCAAGCGATGCAGTTCCGATGATTGCGGAAAATTGTGTACGCGTGGTCTGCATGGAAAATCCGAGTGTCGCACGGGGCCGAGTGAAGGGGGGTCAGATCTACAGCCGCAAGCGTCGTCCTGTTCCCCGAGGCAGTTCGGAAGTAGCGTGCGCAGAGCGAAGATCGCTGACACACGCGTGTATTTCCGGATCTTTTGCAAATATACACATTCTAATTTTGCAGCGGAAGTCTCAGCAATGGCGGCGTCGTTGGACAAGAAGAAAGCCGAGGAGGGCGAGGGCAGGCCTCGCATCGAGACCTTCGACGACATCCTGCCGTACATAGGCGAAGCCGGCCGGTACCAGTGGTTCCTCTTCGTCATCCTCCTGCCGTTCACCCTGGTCTACGCCTTCCTCTACTTTGCCCAGTTCTTCATCACCCTCATACCCGAGGAGTACTGGTGCAAGGTGCCCGAATTCGCCGGCACCAACCTTACCGATCTCGAGAAGTGAGTGTATTTTAAGAAAAATATCAGCTGTGAAGAAAGATTATGCTTTCAAATGAGATTGCAACAGCTCGCGCGTTTTTGTCCGCTAATTGATCGGCTTTTAATTCGCAATCTCTTGATTCGCTAGCGGCTCGAGGCGCATTTATTGCATTTATTATTATAATTCGACTCGAATCTAGTTAGCTCGTCGTAAACGACAGCGTTTAAAAAGTAATCGGCGAATTATTTATATCGAAGCGACGATGATTATTTATACTCAACGATTCGATTTTTCAGAATCGCGCTGTCGGTACCACCGCGCTCCCTGGAGGAGAACAACACCGAGAGCTTGGTACCCTACTCCCGCTGCACCATGTACATAACCAACTACACGGAGGTCATAGCGTCCGGTCGTAAAACGGCCAATCCCGACTGGGCCATCGGACACTGCCAACACGGCTGGGAGTTCAACCTGACCAACATTCCCTACCTGTCGATCGCCGCCGAGGTAAGCGGATCGGATGTTTTAATAATGCGGCACACGCGAGATTTCGCAAGCGTAATTAGTAGACTGTGGCTTCCCGTGCACACGAGATAACAACGATTCGTCTCCGCCGGGACATGAAAAAAAAAAAAAAAAAAAAAAAAAAAAAAAAAAAAAAGAAGAAGAAAGAAAAAAAACGTATGCTCTCGTGACATTGGAACTCTAATTTGCTTTCACAGCTGGAATGGGTATGCGACCAAGCTTACCTGGGAACGACAGCCCAATCGGCCTTCTTCGTGGGCAGCATAGTCGGAGGTCTGATTTTCGGCTACATTGCCGATCACTACGGCCGTCTCCCGGCCCTGGTCGCCTGCAACGGCGTTGGCTTCTTCGCCTCCATCGCGACGGCTTTCTGCAACAGCTTCTGGACATTCGCCTTCGCCCGTTTCATCGTCGGCACGTCCTTCGACAACTGCTTCAACATCATCTTCATCATCGGTAAGCGCGATCGATACGACGAGACATTTCTTATAACGACTAACCGATACTTTCATTCTTATAGCGAGTCGAAGAAAATGTTATTCGTTCATTGCTCTTTTTTATGATTTGCCTTTCGACTTACACTTATTTCATTCGCAAAACCCCGTTTACTTTACGTTTTCTTTAATTTCGTTTGGTTCTTCCTCCTGTTCCTTCCCTGCCCCTTGACAACAGTGATCGAGTACGTGGGACCGAAGTACAGAACGCTGATGGCCAACATGTCCTTCGGAATCTACTTCGCGATCGCCTCGAGTATCCTGCCCTGGATAGCCTACTGGATAGCCAACTGGAAGATCCTCAGCGTGGTCAGTGCCCTTCCACTGGTGGTGGCCTTCGTCACGCCCTGGATCGTTCCCGAGAGTGCCAGGTCGGTATTTTTTTTTTTTTTTTTCAAAAATAATACGCTAACGACTCTCTCGCATCAGGTGGTACATAACGAACGGCCGAGTTGACAAAGCCATAGAGATGCTGAAGAAGTTCGAGAAAGTCAACAGGAAGACTGTGGCGCCCGAGGTGTACGAGGAGTTCGAAAAGAGCTGCACGACTATGATCAACAAGGACAAGTCCCACAACAATTACACGGTGCTTGACCTGTTCAAACTGCCGAGGCTCGGACGCATCACCGTCGTGCTCATCGTTTACTGGTAAGTCATTGCAATAATCACCGCAAATCGTCGGTTTCCTCGTTTCGTCCAGTGGCGCGAACTCGTTCAATTTGGGCCTTGCGTAATCGTCTCACGCGATTCTCGTTTTTTGGAATAATCGCTTTTATTGTACGCAATTTTTTATTTTTTTTTTTTTTTTTTGCGACAGCGGCAATTCTATTGATTGTTCCTTTCACCGCGCGGCGAGCAGTTTTTACGCTCGTCGGTGTATACACATCATATCCATATATGCGCGGCAAGGCCCCTTTTTGTCTCTCGGGCGAATATTACTGCATCGCATCGGTATTCGTGAGGCTATAACGTTATGTTTCACACAGGCTGCTGATAATCCTGGTGTTCGACGGCCACGTATGGAACATGAAGCTCCTCCACCCCGACGTCTTCACCTCGTTCTCGCTCGCCTCGATAACCGAGCTGCCGGCAGCTCTCATCCTGGCCGTCTTCCTTGACAGGTGGGGCAGACGCTGGATGGGATTCTTCTCCATGGTCATCTGCGGCATCTTCTCCTTCGTCGCCCTCGCGCTACCCAAAGGTGAGCTGCTGCTATTAATTGAAAACGCATTATTTATCTGATCGATCGAATCGCGAATGAAAATCACGGCGTAACGTTAATTCACAGGTGCACCGGCCATGTCGATGGCCATTCTGGCGCGTCTCGGCGTCAACATAGCTGCCAATATCGGCTTCCAGTACGCCGCGGAAATGCTGCCGACCGTCGTGCGAGCCCAGGGCGTCTCGCTCATTCACATCATCGGCTACTTTGCCCACATCATCGGACCCTACGTCGTCTATCTGGTGAGTTTCCGACTGTCGCGAATCGACGTTTTTCTAATTCTAACGCCAATTTCCAGGCCAACACTCATCCGTCTCTGCCGCTGGTCGTCCTCGGCACCCTGTCCCTGTTCGACGCGACGCTGACGCTGACGCTGCCCGAAACCCTGGACCAGGAGCTGCCCGAGACCCTCGAGGAGGGCAACGAGTTCGGAAGGGAGCAGAGCTTCTGGTGGATACCCTGTGTCAAGAGGTGAGCTGGAGTTGCTACATATTTTTTAATTTATGCTTTAATTGCCTGTCGTGTAATAACGCACCGATTTCGCTTCGCAGCTCACCGGAGAAGAGCAAGAAGTACCGGAGAAAGCTGGGCGCGACGAACGCCGGCTTCAACCCGGGTAGTCTGCAGAGGATCGAATCGACGCGGCTGTAACGCGGGACGCGCATGTCCTTGTAAATAAAGACACACACACGGAGTCGGCGATAAGGCCGATATCCGAGCACTCGAGAAGCCGCTCTCCCGTAACAAAAGGATAAGAGAGAGAGAGAGAGAGAGAGAGAGAGAGAGAGAGAGAGAGAAGGACCTTTCAGCAGTGCAGTGAAGTATTAGCGTTCTCGGTTTATCGCACGTGTATTATTACGGGGGGAAAAAACAAGACGTGCTGTGATTTTGCAATTGTGCTTTATACCCCGTGTGCTTGCGGATGGAAAAGGTGTTGTAGAGTCAGAAAAGCGCGAGACACCCACGGCACTTTGATACCCAAGTATTTCTACAGAATATTATATTCCTCTATAGGCCTTATAAGCAGTGTGCGTGCGTGCAGCGCGATCAACCTAATTATCGTCACATTGTTCTCTGCCACCGCAAGTGTTTTGTTTAAACTTTTTTCTTTTTTTGCTCGCCGCAAGACTGAGCCGCGCCGCGCTGACCGAACGGAGCGAGAGAGAGAGAGAGAGAGAGAGAGACGACGACGACGACGACATTCCAGAATTCACCTCGTGTCTATAGTGCCAGATGTGTGTAATGCTTCGTTTATTACCTATGGATATAATACTGCTATATACGTGTAAAAAAAAGAAGAAGAAGAGAAAGTAGCGAGGCGAACGGAACTCGAGTTCTCGCCCCCGCGCCTGTAATAGTGAATTCAAATCATCATTCGCGTACTTATGAGGCGGACCCTCAGTGCGACGCTCTAGCCAATTTATATACTGTAATTATATTGTGCGTCGTATATTTGTTACGACTATTATCCTATAATGATTTGGAGTTACGCAGATAGGTGGGCCAGCGACGCGACGCGTTCTCGACGTTGGAAAGAGGGGGATACGCGCTTTTAGAATCGACGAACCGGCAATTTCAAAGTCTTGTGCCTTTCTTTGAACTTTGCCGCGAATTCATTGACCAGGGTCACTTTTGCGAATGCCTCGCGTGTAAAATTGCCGATCGCAAAAGAGAGCATTCGAAAAAGTAACAAAGTTCGCCTTCGCGCTTTCCAACGGACGAAACGCCGTAACTTTGGGCGAAAGGGCCGCATCAAAAACACTGTAGTGCAAATTTTTTTTCTCTCCTTTCAAATCTGTATGTGATCGTTATACTCAATTTGGTTCCCCCATTGAGGCGAGGAACGACGTAAGTTTTGAATGTTTATGACGTTATATAAATGTATTATTACGAAAATCAATGACGAAAAGTATATGATATGTGTATTATTTAAAGAAAAACAAAAAAGAACTTTGTACGGTGATAAATATATATATATATGAATGGATATATGAGTGGCGTTGATCGTGAGAATTGATTGCAATAATCGTAGTAGTATTATAACGATTATGAAGAAGTTGATACTATGCTATAGTTACATTAAAATAATATTACACGTATGTTTAAACAAGACTACCTCCTTTTCTTTCGTCTCCTTTTATTCTGTAATCTGTTTGCTTATTGTCTTTATTAGAGATTACTACAAGAATATTCTTATAAATTACACACTTACAGTAGTACACTTCCAGAGCATTATCACAAAAATAAAAGGCATCGTCCTGTGACATTTCACGAGGGAATTTACATTTCACACGGTTTTACTGGGTATAATGTAAAGCTCGAGAGTTTCTTTGGTCGACAGTAACTGCAAAAAGTTATTCGCTTATAAAAATTCGTTTATACAGAAGACTATATGCAGAGTTCAATCCCATTGCGTTGTGCATCGGAGCTTTGAAAAAATACTCTATAAAGTACGTATATTCGGCCTATACGGAATCTACCAGATTACAGCTATTTATATCGTATAAAAAAATATTCTAAATCATCCTCGCAGTCGTGAAACATCCGGGCCGACGACGAACCATCCAAGAGATTCCAACGATCATATCTTGACGCTGCGGTTGACGCTGTGGTTGTTGTTCCGGGCGTCCCGACACTCGTCCCTGGAGCTGCCGAGACAGGGCAGGCTCCAGAAGCGCTGATCATTGCCAAAGTCCTCCCCTTGCTGCAGAGTCTGAGGCATGTCGCGCCCGAGTGTCTCGGGCAGGAAGAGCACCAGACTCGCGCAGACGAAGGAGACGACGCTGATTATCAGCATCGGCAGATCGCTCCACCAGTGGGCCTGAAATTTCCACTCATTCGACTATTTCTGTATAACAGTATAATTGAAGAAACTCACGGTATCGACGATGTACGGCGCGAGGGAGTGCGCCAGGATGCCGAATATGTGAATCATCCCGACCCCTTGGGCGCGCACCGGAGTGGGCAGCAGTTCCGCGGCGTACTGCAGGCCCACGTTGGCCGCCATGTTCAGGGCGAACCTCGAGGCCACCGACATCAGCAGCTTGGCCGTCTCTGCGGAATCGCGATTCTGTCAGTAAGTATATAATACTTGCAGGAGTCAGTAGGGGCAAAACTTACCGGAGGCGAGCAGAAGCTCGGCGAGACTGAAGGCGGTGGTCGAGGCCATGGTGATGAAGCCGCAGAACCTCCGACCCCAGCGGTCGAGCAGCAGGGTGAGCAGCAGTCCCGCGGGCAGTTCCGTCGCGCAGGCCAGCGAGAACGAGACGAAGACCGAGCTCTCGAGCAGTTTCAGCGAGTAGACGTGTCCGTCGAAGGCCACCACGGTCAGCGTCCTGTCGATCGGAGTCGTTTATCGGTTGGGACTGTTTTATATAAAAGGCTAAGGAAAATCGCTCTCTCACCAGAAGGCCGTCAGGATGATCGTGGTCTTGGCCAGTCGGGGCGTGCGGAAGAGGTCGATCAGAGTCGCCGACTCGGTCCGGTTGTCCGACGAGTTGAGGTTCCTCTGCAGGAGGGAGAATCGGGCGAGCAAAACTATCACTGTTAAAACTACTCGCTGTTATTGATTATACTCACGTAGAAAATCTCGTAGAAGTGCGGGTCGGGCTTGATCCTGTTGACGCTGGCTATCCTCTTGAGCTTCTCTATGACCTTGTCCGACATCCGGTTTGACACGTACCACCTGTTAAAATTCGAAAATAGAGACACTATAACTACGCGATGTGTTATAAACTCGACTTGGAAAATCACCTCGCGCTCTCCGGCAGGATCCAGGGCGTGATGAAGCAGCTGACGAGGGGCAGCGCCGTCACGTAGCAGAGGTAACGCCAGTCGGCGATGTAGTACGCGGCCCAGGGTAGCAGGGTGCTGCCGAGGGCGAAATAAACCCCGAAGGCGATGTTCACCACGAGGCTGCGCCGCTGGACCGACATGTACTCCACCACTGCCATAATGGCTCGTTAGAATATTCATCGAAGCGAATAAAAAAAAAACCCTTTGATCCTACTCACCTATTATCAGCGGAATGTTGATGATGTTATCGAAGGCCAGCCCAGCGAAGAACCTGCAGAGGACGAACGACCAGAAGGCCGAGGTCGAGGCGGTGGCGATCGAAGCCAGTAGCCCGCAGCCGGTGCAGAGCACGAGGGCGGGAATGCGACCCTTGTGATCGGCTATCCAGCCGAAAAGGAATCCCCCGGTGATGGAGCCGCAGTAGAAGATCATCTGGGCCGTCGAGATTAGGTAGCTCCGATCGCATACCCAATCTAGCTGATCGTCAATAAGAAAAGTCAATTTCTCTCTTTGTCTCTTAATAGAGCTGTAGAACGGGGGCTGGCTGCGTGTACTGCGTGTGTGAGCTCCTCTTTGAAGTCGCCGATTACGATAGGCCGCACGAATTTTTAATTGTAAAACGGAGAGAGCTTCTCGTAAAAGGCGACTGCGGGGGGATAACGATGAAAACACATGCAAATACTCCGTTTGCGTTAGCACTTCACCTCGGCGCCGAGACTGGCGTAGGGGATCTTGGTGAAATTGTACTCCCAACTTTCGCAGCCCACGCTTCGGTTGGTCGTCCAGAGCGACGAGGGCACGCCTCGCTCCAGCAGCTCGCTGAAGTTGAGATCCTTCCGGTGACACGTGTCGTAGAAGGGGTACTTGTCCGCGGCTGGTATGGCCGACTGTATCCTGCGCATCGGACGAGAGAAATTTATTGCCTTTTTGTGTCTACATAGCTTAGGGGGAGGATTTCATTTGATTCTATCGAGTCGGATAAGTGATCGCCTCTTATTGAGGAATTGCGATTAGAAAGTCGGATCGCTTTTAAATTGACACTGACCTCTGCTCCGAAGTGAAGCTGTCCATGAGTTCGGGAAGCTTGCACCAGTGCTCCTTTGGCACGATAGTGAAGAAGAACTGGGAGAAGTAGAGGGAAGCGTAAGAGACGCTGTAGGGCAGCAGTGCGAACAGCAGGTACACCTGGTACCGGCCAAAGTCGCCCACGTGGGGCAGAGCATCGTCGAAGGACTCGAGTTTCGGTCTCAGAGCCGTTCGCTCGTTCGGACCGTCCATTTCGAGGTACTTGACTCGCCTGTAGTTCGACATCATCTCGATCCCGTCTTCCTCCTGCTGATTATCGGGTGATAATTCTTGCTGCTCCACTACCTCCTGTTTCTCTGCGCTCTGAAAAGAGTTGGCTGATTATTTTTAAACGTATCGTTGCGCGTGTCTTATTGTAAAACTGCTGATTAAACGGCGAGTATAACGTAACGATCATTAAAGAGAGGATGAATGGCAAGCTTATATGTACGCTTAAAAATTAACTCGGATTCGCCGAGTGGAATCTTCTGGTTGAAACCGATTTAAACTTTCAATCGACTCAATGGTTCGTTCGACTGCAGTCGCAGAGCACTTCTATTGGGACAACTCGAGCAATTAGAGCTAATAATCGGGCCATTTCGAGAGGGTCACGCGTCATTTCGATATGCACGTTCGATTCAACAGATTCAAATTCGTACAATCCTGTCCGCGCGGCCTTGAACTTCAAAAAAATTACCTCGCTTCGAGAATCTGCCGGCTCCATTTTCACACGATGAACAGAAATCCGAGAGAAACGAAAAATCGCCTCAATCAGGCACACACACAATAAACATTCGCTCAGCGCGACATTGTTGCTTCCATTAAAGTAGTGCGTATCGCTCGTTCACTGATAATTTCGCTATCGGTATAGACCGCGATAGAAACACTAGTAGTATAAACGCTCCGAAAGACTAGGTCTAGCGCGCTCGCGAAGATCTAGCGGATGACTGATTGGTGGTTTTTTTACGCGAAGCCAAGACACAGTCCCGTTATAGTCTTCGTAGACACATAGATATATTTAAGTCGTTAACGATCGTGCGCCGGTTGGCCGCAGTTGCGCAACGGTCAATTTATGCGCGAGCCGCTCGCTCCGACTTTCTGCTACCAAGAGATTAAAATGGCTGGAGGATTTTTCGTTAGTGTATAGTCGACGATTATTTTAGTAGAAAAAAATTCATAACGCGCAGCTCCTGTATATACGAGAAAAAAGTGTTGCAGGTCAAGCGCGAATCACTGTTGAGCGACGGCTTTCTATAAAATTACCCCGGTTTTAGGCGTTTACTATAGTATATTCGTCGCATTAAAGCGAAAGACATTGAAAAACCGGTTTTCTTATATCGTCGCGAACGATTTTCGATACTTAAAAACTGACGCAAATGCGCAGACGAGCAGTAAAATTCGTTTTACAACTTTGTGCAGCGTTGGCGTTTAAAAGTATGTAGGAGAGGACGAGTTGAAATAGAGCGAAGCATCCTAAACGCATAGACCTGCAAAATAAGAGCTTCTGTTGCGTTTTACTGCGAGCTTCGTTAAATTGCACTCAATGGAGAGTTGTAAAAGTTTTAAGATCCAGTTCGCTAACAAGAGCGTTTAAAGCTCGAAGGCGAACGTTGTAGGATATATTTTCTGGGAATGGCTAAGGATAAAATTTCGCGCTTAAATTTAGTTTGAGATTTATCGCTGATCGATCAAAATAATCAACGTTTTTACACGAGACTTTAATAATAGCATTTTATCTCACCGTAAACATAGACTATAAGCTCGACGCTTTATCTATAGAGAGTATAAAGAATCGCGCGCAATTTTTGTTTGAAATTCCCTCTACATCGTCGTTAGATGGACGACGAAGACGTTGACCCAGTTTTCAGTCAGACTGCTATATACATATTATCATCGACGAGAGATCGATCGATCGAGCAACGGATTTTTCGCGCAGATTGTTTGCAACTTACCGCGCACGCGTCTTCTTCCTTCTGCTCACCCATCGTCCCTACACTTGAAAACCTTCAAAATTTAAGGAAACACCCTCAAAAAGGGCGTTGACACGCGATTCAATATAACTATAATATATACCGGAAAAGCAAACGCCGAATCAGCGTTGACCGGTACAGCCGGCGAGGCTCGAAAAACGATCGACCGGCATCGTTTTCGCGGCTCAACTGGCTCTAGACCCTTGTGCCCTCGAAGCACGGCATATAGGAACTGCATATCGACTCGCTCGCTGTATATTCTCGCGTGTCGAGCGAATGGCTCCCGCGGGGTGGGGATACGCCGTTTGCGAGTGTATACAATATATGTATATATTCACACTAACACATGCTATATCGTACAGTCTTATATACGCGTTGACGGTTAACGAACTTCCTACTTGCCCTGTTATAGCTGCTACAGGTGTATACTTGTATGTGTGTGCGCGCGATCGATGAGACTGGCACGCATTGCGTGTGCGGCGATGGATGAAACAGTGCGGTTGCGGGCTATGAAATCGCGAATCGCGGCCTTCATCCGAGTTTCATGGTTCTTTCGTCGAGCCGTTTCTGTGATTCAATGGAACCGAGATGTAGGTATACTCGGTCGCTGTGCGGATTACGCTGCGCATTATTCCATTCTCCTCCTCTTTTAAAAAAACGATGGCCTTTGTTGTGAAGCATTTAATCCGTGATTCTGATTGGTTGCTGGTTGGTTGCCTAGGCAACGAGATGTCGAGATCAGGATCGCGCTTTAAATTCATAACCCGCAAAACAGTCATAACTCATAACCCAGGTAGAAATGTTTAAGGTGTTTAAAATGAAATGTGGAAACCTTGATAACAGATAAAATATATGTAATATAACTAGCAAGAAATTTTAGTAAAAATTCATCATTATACCAAGAGTGTGTAGATGTCTAACAACGTGTCTATTGAAAAGTGGCACCCTAACCCTATTTGAAATAGTAATAAAGTGTGTGAATATTATTTAGTGTTTTTTTTTTTTTTGAAATGTCAGTGAGAAGTTCAATTAAAAGAATAAAGAGTTTGAAGATATACTGTGTCTCTGTGCCCAAAGTCGCCCTCGGTGAGGTTTGAGAGGCGGCGAATTTAACGAAAAGTTCAGTATCCGAGTCAGTAAGTTTAAGTTTATCATTATACAATGCTCTTTGAATTGTAAAAAGGCTACTAGACATGTTACCTAGAAATATGTAACCTAGATGATTCTGATTTAACTGTTTTCGTTCATATTTTCACATCCAGGCTCGTGCGAATTTTTTAATTGAGCAGGTCAAATTTTACTTATAGCCAGTTACGCAGAAACTACTAAATGTTTTGGCTTTTTTGTCAAGGTTTTAGGTAATTAGAATTTTGGCTTTTAACAGTTTGTGAGAGATTTTGAGACCGATACCTGTTTCTCCATTTTTGAAAAGATATTTAGAGTTGAATCGACCTTAACTGAAAAACTTAACACAAAAGTATTTCAGTTAACGTTGATTCAACTTTAAATATCTTTTCACAATCACAAAAGAAATCTCTATATGCAAAATATGAGCTCTCTAGACCTGCTGGTTTTCGAATGAGAAAAAAATGCAAAAATGGAGAAACAGGTATCGGTCTCAAAATCTCTTACAACTGTTAAAAGTCAAAATTCTAATTAATGCCTTGACAAAAAAGCTAAAATACTTATCACTTTTTTCATGTAAGAATACACTGGAAACCAGAAATACAATGTACCAGAGATGGTAGTTTCTGTGTAACTGTCTACAAGCAAAATTTGATACGCTAAATTAAAAAATTCATATGGGCCTCGATGTGAAAATATGAATGAAAACAGTTAAATCATAATCATGTAGGTTACATGTTTTCTAAAATTTCTAAAATGTGTAAAATTTCAGTTGTATAGCTTTTTTATAATGCAAATAAATGGCATTGTAATGATAGACACACCCACTGACTTTTATACTGAACTTTTCTTCAAATTCACTATTCAAATCAATGATGACGACATTGAGCATTATTAATATATTTATTAAAAAATAGTTTTGAGGGATTTAGTAACATGTTACATGCTTATAAAATATTAGCAGACGTTAGTGTGCCGCCCGACACTTATAATAGATTTTCTACCAGTGTTATTAGACAGAGATAGAATCAAAAGCGCGCCTTCATTCCTAGTTTTACTATACAAACGATTCCGAGTAAAACTTCAACTGCGTGTAGAGGGCTCATTGCTAATTATAGAAAGTGAAGCGCTTATACGTCACGGAATTTCTAAATGTCGCCAAATTATTATAACTACGCTGGAAGTGCTTCCTATAAGGAAGAAGATGTAACGACGAAGTAGTGGCGCAGAATTGGGTCGAAATTTTCCGGAATCTTGAGCGTCAAAGCGCGCGTGGATTCATACGTACTATGGGGATAATTTTGAAATTTATAATTATAAAGTCTAGCTCGCATACGACGTGCTCAATTTTTATCATACGTCTGATGTAACGTCAAAGGGGGGATTTCGGCTCAATTAACTTGCGCCATTTATTATACACACACAATAATTCACACAGACGCATCACTCGTCCAGCAAATAAATCGACGACATGCATAAATTCATCCCGACGCTAATTGCTCATTCACGCACTGCTGAATCATCTGCTCTCGCAAAAAAAGCGCAATCCCTCTGTCGTATAGTAAGGGCCATTGTACGTATACGCGCAATATCGACCGGTTGTTTTTTTCGCAAAGCCACACCACGAGTAGACGACTATCGGGTGTCGCGCAGGGGCTTACGTGCACTTACTTTCTGCAGGTGAAGAGAGAGAGAGAGAGAGAGAGAGAGAGACCGTACGGTGTACGAAGCTTTGGGTTTCACTCGACGTAATAATAACGTTGACGGGGGGTATATATAAATAAATCGAAGAGTTTCGTTTTCTCGATTGTGCGGCGCTTGATTGGGATTATATTGCTTCATGCGCGGCTATCGGAGTGATTTTTATTGATTCTCGAGAGAGAGAGAGAGAGAGAGAGCAGATGATATAGCGGGGTGTGTTCGGAACGACGGGAAACGTTGCATTGGAAAAACACTAAGAGACGTTTATTGTGCGTCATTCAACGGAGCTGATAATTTTATACGAGATGTATTCTTTGTACTGCAGAAACAATTCGCAAACTGTATCTCTAAGGACTCACATCTACAAAATCCGAGCATAGATCCCGTAAGCAGACTCCGGCGAAAGTTGTACGTCCAAACGGATCCTCTTCAGTTCCCCGAAGACTCTCAGCACCTCATCTCTCCCGCACACTTGCATCGATCTCCTCCCGTTACACTATACACAATATCTCATCCATATACAACTCGGCGCACAACTGAAAACAAACTAACGAAGACTTGGACTCGCGATGGTAAATCGACCCGCCACTCGACTCTCGTGTGCGTAGACTGCGAGTGTGTGCGGCGGTTACGAGAGTCGAGAGACTACTCTCCGCAGAGAGCGCGAGCGAAAAAGGGCTGCGATTATGCGCGGCCGTGCGGAGAGAAAGAGAGGAGCGTATAACGAGAGTATGCCTGATTTTTTCGGTCTACTTAAGCTGCGAGCGATACTGATAAGGGATGCATCGCTCTTATTTGCGCCGGTTCAAGGATGCGAGCTGGCGACTATAGGGGACATTCTGAAGAGTTTATCGTTTTTCACGAAGACGATTGGAAAAACTGTATGTAATTCTTGGCCAAGTGTTGCATCAGCTGTTGTTCCTCTGCTGTTATCGCAATAAATAACATGTAAGAAATGAATAGAGAATTCATCATCCTATACTCGTCGCTACTTTATACGTGACGATCGAAAAGCGCCGCTTAGCGTAATTATCGATCACGCCCTGCTGAACGGTAAACCTATAGCTATGATTTCGTCGGCACATAAATTAATCGAGCCCTCTCGATTATTTAACCAACCACCGCGTAACCGGCCAACCACCTGGTACCCACGCACATACACGCTTACAGTGCAGGCATAGCGGCCGGACAACAAAAGCCCGTCGCGGATAATATACCAAAAAGCGGTGGCGGCTGCACGCGACGACCGGCAGCTAATCGAAAATCGATCAGGCGAGTCAAGTGCAAGACGGACATTCTCGCAAATTTATACAGTCTATACAGTGAGCATAGCTAATTCATTCCGCGAAAATTACCTCGTTACATTCGTTTTGCAGCCAACGCAGGCGTGTGATCATGGCACAGGCGCAAATATACCAATTAATGCTGCTACGCATATTACAGAGAGAGAGAGAGAGAGAGAGAGCCGTATACATTTACTGGGTCAGATAATAACAAATGCAACGCGATTGGCATATTAATTATTTACTTTATTGCATGCAGTATATAACTTTATGGATGAAGCACAGATCGATTTATTCATATGCATAGATATAATGCGAACATTTAATCAGAGTTTATCAATTGTAATTTCACTGATGGAATAAGGTGGATATCAATATCATCGATGCCAAAAGTCTACTGTACAAATGCGTATTTTTATTTATTATCGTGAAATCCTAAAGCTATATATAGTTTGATATTATATAATTGATAAATCTTCTTATACAGGTATATACAAAACGATTTTTATAACAACTCTTCTCGATCAACGCCTAAGTCGATGGATAAAAAATCGATACAAGCAATTATATATAGTGATGGATAACTTTCGATGACTTGCACATTTCATCACGTTAGAGAAGACTACGTGCGGGTTTTACAAGTTATACACGAAATTCTTCACATAAAAATCTAGCGTATACAAATTACACATACTTAAATACTTCGTGTCCGTTATGTACATTTCTCCTTACACGTCTATATCGAGTACGCAAATCCATTTCTCTTTTGATTAATCTCTAACTTTTACTCTTCTTACGAATCGCGCGTCACACTACGCTCATGCATTCATCCGTCGAATGGCTTACTCGAGAAGATGACGATACACTCGTTCCGTTGCAAGCTCTCGATCACCGTATAAAAAATAAACATCATCGTCTTTCTCGCTCGTTCTCTTCTCTATACTCGCCTACGATCCTTCTCGTAACTTTCGGCGAACGCGTAAAGTACTACATTAAAGCGGAAGATATACTCATGACTAACGCTGAAGAACGTGCATTATTACATCTTCTCTTCCTACAAGTGGCCGTGAAAGACTTATTCACGCCTTTAAAAATGAAACCAAAGTTCAGACATACTCGTTCTCAAGCTTCTCCATACCCTTGACTAAAATCCACATGCGAGTCTCGCTGTGAACTTTGGCTTCTCGCAAACGAAACGTATGATTAATAGTAACTTTAAAATTGGCAAGTATAATACTAGTAAAGCAGTTACATATTTTGACTAGCGTCGAAGAATTCATCGACGCTTCCGCACGCGAAAAATCGACGATTCTGAAAAAATTGAATTCCCTATCATAACGAGAGAGAGAGAGAGAGAGAAAAAAAAAGAGGCATCAAAAGGTACAAGAGACATCTACGATTGCACAAAGAATTGCACACAGCGCATCATTCGCAATGGCATCTTCGTCCTTTTTATCACAAGCAACGATAAGATCGTCGGCGGCACTCAAACACTGCCGCTTCGCTGACACTGAGCCTCCCCGAAGAGCCGTCCAGTAGCGAGGCTGACAAAGTTCTCGACCGACAACTGTCACCTCTTCTTACCGGCGACGACGCGGTTCGAGAGGAAATAGCACTTGGCCTCGGCCTAGAGTCGTTCCTCCTCGACAGGTGGAGCCTCGCTTCGGCGCGACCTGATGCTCGACCTCTGGATCATGCTGCTCCTCAGCGTCTCGCCGCGAATCGAGCCGCGGAAGGAAGCGTGTCGCGAACTGCGAATAGTCGAGCTGCGACGTATGTTCGCCTTCGTTGGACACTCCACGTCGTCGGCTTTTCTGTGGACAAAAATTTGGTTTTAGTTTCATCGTAATCCTAGCGTAATTATACAGAAATCGCATCCGTTGCGCAACGCGCAGGAACAAAAAAAAACACAAATTAACTTTGGAATCGAAAGGAACGTTCCAGACTCTCTCGTAAAAGGTATTTTTACAGCCTGTAAAGCTGTATTATAATACCGCTATCTCGCCGCGGAATCTGAAGTATTTCAATACTAAAAGTCGGAATCGCGAATCCGAAGGATGAATGCATAATGGCTCTTTTCTCTCATTACCTCCTACGTATTATTTCCTCCTACACAACCGCGGTGCATTGTTCCGACGGTTTTTTAATAGTCGTCGCGGCGAACAGAGAATACAAGGAAAAAAAAACAATAACGCTCTCGCGCGCAAACTCACTTCATCAGACAAGGCATGTCCCAGAGTCCCTGATCCTTGCCGAACTCCTCGCCGTCCTGCAGCGTCTGGGGCAGATCCTTGTCTAGAGTTTCGGGAAGGAACAACGCAAGGAAGCCTCCGGCTATTCCTAGAATTCCGAGGACCAGGAGAGGCAGGACCTCCGAGATGACGGACAGGTAGACGACGAACGGGGCGATTATGCTGGCCACGTAGCCCATTATGTGGATCAGGGCGACACCCTGGGCTCGAACCACCGTGGGAAGCAGCTCGGCCGCGTACTGCAGACCGATGTTGTAGGAGATGTTGACGCAGAATCGGCCGATTATCGCCAGGGTGGCGGAGTAGATGTCTGAAAATGATTTTCCTCAATTAGTCTTGTATATTATACTAGTAATAACTACATAATATCGACTCACTGTTGGAGACGAGGCTTGCCCACAGACTGAAGATTCCCGAAATAACCATGGAGCCACAGGCGAGCCAGCGACGACCCCAGCGGTCGAGTACGAGGGTAAGGAAAGTGTCAGCCGGCAGCTCCGTCGCCGAGGCAACGGTGAACGTCACGAACACGTCCAGGCGCAGGTTGTCGACGTTTCGCACGTGGCCGTCGAACACCAGGGATATGGCCATCCTGAAAAAATTGCATTCGTCGTTTACATTGATCCATACGCGTCGACATAAGCAAAATAAAAAATATCATGTACGAGCGGCGCTTCGACTCACCAGATAACGACCAAGAGTATCGTGATGTTTCGCAGTCGCGGGCTGCGGAAAAGATCAATCACCGAGTACGACTTGTCGGCCTCCTCTTCCTTCTGAATTCTAGCGCACGTATCCTGCAAAAGAAAGAAAAGCCAATCGTGTATGAGAACTTGTCTGTTTCACAACGTCGGCTGCACACAGTCTTACCTTGAAGTCCTTGTAGACCTGATCGGGCACCTTGGTCTTGTTGATGCGCTCGAACTTGGAGAGAATCGTCATGGCCTTGTCGATCTTGCCCTGACTGACGAGCCAGCGTGCGCTCTCCGGTACCAGCCAGGGGGTAGCCACGGCCAGCACCAGCGGCACCGACGTCGCCACGCAGGTCAATCGCCAGTCGGCTATGTAGTAGGCGATCCACGGCAGGATGCAGGCTGCGAACGTGAAGAACATCGCGATCGACATGTTCGCCACGAAGGTTCGCCATTTCGGACCGACGTATTCCAGCACTGAAATTTCGTTAGTTGTATGGTTAGCACAAATGATTGATTCGTCGAAAAAAAGTAAATAGACTTCAAAGCATAACCGGCCAAATTAATCCCAGAACGACTCGCACAAAACCGGCGTATCAACGACTCCGAATTCAGTTTCCACGTCCCGCAGTTCACGCACCAACTGTCTCGATTACACGAGCGTTCCTCCCCGCAGAAAAAAAAACGGTCGACAAAAAACCGCATGACGGCGTGCCAACGGGAGAGAAAAAAGCTATAGACATCAGGAGCCGCCGGACAAAAGAGTCGTCTCTCGAACACGAGCGAGAAAGAGAGAGAGAGAGAGAGAGAAGGTCGTGGCCTCGACTCTTACCGGAAGAAGGGCAATATTGGCATCGTAAAAGGTGAGTATAGCAGAGCAGACGTCTTTTTTTCACGCTCCGTCGGTTACGACAATCGCGTTTGCGAGAGCGAGTATAACGATTCCGGGTGCGGGGGAAAGGGTCAACGTATCGCGACGGGGATGGATGATCCCGTTTTTTTTTGTGCTCTACTCATCGAGTGTAATAAGCAGCAGTATACTTTGGCCGTGATTTAGGTCTTGTCTTTATATGCTGAAAAGCGAACAAAGTGACTTTCGGAGCATATATATATATATATATAAGTCTGGATTAACCTGATATTCAGGCGCGGCGTTATCGCGAGAAATCTGACTACCTGGAACTCACTTACTTTCTAAGCCGCTTTATGATACAAAACTATTGTGCGATCAGTAGGGTGAAATATAAGCAAAGTTACGAAATATGTATTGTTTTCGCTGTAACTTTTCCAATTAATTTTCGGTGCGTTTACTCGGCAGCCAGGTCCACCGCAATTTTTTCGCGAATAAAAGTACGAACACACATACGGCTTTTAGTCTTTCTTTCTCAGAAAGTTCAGCGAGTTTACGATCCTTGAGAGTAATTTTATATATCGGGAGGCCTGACGTCACACACCGTCGCTTGAAGGATATTAAGGCGAAATAAAAAGGAGAGTGGAAAACATATAAGGCGAAGTGAAAACTTGGCGCGCTCGACTGAAATGTACGAAATAACTTCCTAAGATAATCAAAAAACGAGCCACTCTCGCCACCTTATTTCCCCCCGTTTCTCTTAATACAGAGAATACCCCTCGCGTAAATTGCACACTCCAATATAAAAACTCCCAAAAGCAGGAAAATTAAGCAATTCTCGCGCACTCACCCAAAATGTACATCATGGTGAAGCAGTTGTCGAAGGCGAATCCGAAGAAGAATCGGCAGGCGGCGAACTCCCAGAAGTTGCCGGCGAAGATCGTGGCGATACCGGAGATGAATCCCACCAAGTTCGTCCCGACCAGAGCCGGAATACGGCCGTAGCGATCGGCGATCCAGCCGAATATCAGTCCGCCGAATATCGCCCCCACGAAGAAGATGCTCTGGGCGAAGGTCGGTAGCGCCGCGTTGTCGCACACCCACTCCAGCTGCGGAAAATTGAAAATTATCGAGAGATGAAAAAAAAAAAAAGGGGGACATACAGTCATCGACCGAGACGTGATTAACGCGGAGCGTATTCTCGGAAGGCGTAAAAAGCTGAACAATGCCTGCGAGAGAGCTCCTGCGCGAGAAAAAAAAAAGCGCGCGGCAAAAGATCGACTTCCGGTTGTGCAGTATGAGCGAGTGAGGTCGTCAGCTCAACGAGTCGGATCGAAAATCGTCTTACTTCGCTATCGGTCGCAACCTTTCTAAATTCGAGCGAGTCGAAACGAGACCGATCACAATATAAGGATAGAACGAGAGAAAGGGATTGATCGATCGTTTATCGAAATGCACGGCTGGGTAAACGTGATAATTATCTCTATCTCGAAAGCTATATATACAACGTTTAGTTTGAGCGAATAACACGTGGACGTATACAAAATGTTTCATTTATCAGTAGTTTTTACGCGACGGATATAAGGCGCGAGAGAGAGAGAAAAAAAATTGTGCATATAAATTAGCCAGGAATGTTCCCCACCCATACATTGCAGAGAATGAAACACACATATTCGAGGATATAAACTATCCCCCGCAGTATAACGACTGCGCACACGTCGCTCAGCTCTCGTTACTGAAGCTCGAGACACAAAGCGCCGAAATGAAGCCCCGCAAGCTCTTCTGCCCCCCAACGACGCGCTGCTAGTTCCGCCTCGCGCGCTATCAAAAGCTTCGCGTTATTACGCCTCCGCTGCACTGTGCTCTGTGACTTATCTCTCTCTCTCTCTCTCTCTCTCTCACTAGCGCGTGACGCAAGCGGAGCTTTTTTTCGAAACGAAGTAGTTTTCGAGGTCGTTGAAAAAAGATTTTTTGAAAGATAAGTGTCGTGAGCTATCACACACACACCTTCTGTCTCGAGACAAAAAAAAATAAAACACATTCCAATAGACGGTAATTATCATTTTAGGCAACAACTGTACTCTCGCTTTTTGTCGTGATCCGTATTCAAATGGGATTCCAGAAATCAGCGAATATTCAAATCGAAACAAGCGTACCAATGACCCAGATATACACTCTGTGATGTCAAGCCCCGCATCCAATAGATTGATAGACATTTGAAATTCATGATCTCTGCCTATAATTAAACGTCAAAAAAAATGACGCGCTTCTCTGGTCGTCTTACACGTTGCTCAATCGGAGTCGACAAAAAACTGCTCTGGTTTCAGAAATATCATTATAGAGCAGCGGCAAACAATTTCATAATTCATTTACGCGATATACAAGCGGTATTGTATCAAGGAAGATTCGTATGTGTACAAAGCTTCGTTCAGTCATATTCGCTTGAATAGAGACGATAGAGAAACAATGTGTCAAAGCAGTTGAGTTGCGAGCGGAAGAGAAAACTGTATAATAATGAACGTTTATTTAAAAGCGAGAGATTGAAACAAGCTTACTACGAGGGGGCGAAAGCTCCGGCCTCTTTCTCGGCACACAAAGCTCTTCAAATTGGCATTCCCGAGTATAACTCGGTCGTCCCGCGGTCTACTGTGCCGCGGCCAACGGTGTTTGTGTTTTCTTTATACAAAGCTGTACGAGAGAAAAGAGAACAAGTATATCATACCTCAGTAGCGACGGTGGCGTAGGGGATGACCGTGAGGTTGAATTCCCAGCCGTTGTCGCAGGGCTTGGTGGGCCAGTCCGGGTCGGCGACTTCGAGACCGCGTTCCCTCACGTCCGTGTAGTTGACGTCGTACATGAGGCACTTGGCCCTACCCTCCATCGAGCCGTGCATCTCCGGTGGTATGGACAGCGCTATCCTGCAAGCAAACGATATACATAAAGTACTCGCTCCCATATAGCGCAGAATACGACAAAAAGTCTCGAGCACGCGGGAAAAATAATAATAGGTGGCCGAGGGAAAAAGCGCACGCGAGTCATTGGGCGACTTTTTTGCGATCAGAGCGTGTAAATCAGTCTGTTTCGAAAGAGGAGCATACGTCGATTACAATGTATCTCGAATTAATCACGCACTCGTCGAGGCATATAAGAGCGAATCGAGAGAGAGAGAGAGAGAGAGAGAGAGAGAGAGAAAAGAAAGTAGGTCGTTGCGCTCCTCTCTCGACTACTGCATAACAACAGAGAAGCAGCGGCGGCGGCGCAGGAGGTGGAGAAGGAGGCCAAACGCGAGCTCTTATCTCCATTGAGAGCCCGAGCAGCGCGAGCGATTAATCAGTAATGAGAATGAGCGCGTTAATGCATTATCTACTTATACAGTACAGTCTATCTATATAGTACAGTGAAGCAGCTCTGCGCTTCCTCGAGGTATAGCTGCCAGTGTGTATACGGATGCAGCGGCTGGCTGATTGATGGCTAGGAGATCCGATAAGGGGTCAAGGAAATAAAAAAGAACTGATGCTGGTCGTTCATCGTTATGCCTGTCGGCGACAGAAGCGCGGCAGCTTTTTCTTAAAAATTAAGTCTCGCGCGTTTTTCGCGAATTATATTGCGACGTCTATCGGTAAATCAAAGCGCGAGAACAGCTATCCTGTCTGTGCCGTATAATATATGCGGAGGAAATTCAGAGATTAATCCCTGGACTGACGTTTATTGCTGTAGGTCAACGCGTATACAACGAGTAAATTTCCGAAGACGTTCATCAACTCGTATACTTGAACTTCTGCTCTCGCGATAATTGAATCCAGCTGAACCGTGCGTATATCGCGCAGACTCGCGGGAAATGTACAGGCGATTCTTCTTGACACGAAATTAATATATCATGACTTATGTGCATACTTGAATTGTTATGCGTGGAAAAAACCGGCTGTAAAGCAGAATGAACATTTTTTTTCTCAACCCCACTCGCGCACCGAAAAATCGATATAAGCATCGGATATATTTACGCATTTCTCCTCTATGCCGATGAGACAAGATCAATACTTTATTATTGCATTACACGATAAACAATACAAGCCACTAATCGGAAAAAATCCCTCCTCGTTTCACACATTCCTTGTAGGTGACAAAAAAAAACAAAAAGAGACTCGCGATCGAACACACCTTCGCGCGCGGGAGAGAAGGCGCACCAGTTACCAGTTAGTTTTTCAATTATTTTTAATACACACGAGGTAGGTGTTATAAAAAATTAACGATCACACAGCCGACGACGACATTCGAATGAATTAATAAAAATATAGCGCGGTATAAGCGTTCGTAATTTTAAAATCGAGTTCTATAATTAAAGGCGAAAGCGTGTGTTTATATAGAAGCGAAAAAAATGTTTGTATTAACGCGATCGCGCTGTACGTGAAAAGGCGCATTTCAACGATTATAAAATTAGAAACTGCAAAAAGCTGTGCAGTAGCAGCAGAGACGACCTTAGCCATTATGTCACTGGTGTAATTATAGTGATACTCGCGCGCGCCTGTAATATAATAGAGGGAGGGGGGGGGGGGGAGAGACGCGTGGCTGTACGCAATTACCACGAATCAGTGAACACGGCTAATCGAATTAGCGCAGGGAGAGATGGAGTCCTCCACGCGCATCATGTACATAAATATATATTCATACCGATGTGCTTTTGAGATTCGAATGCGCGACATCCACCTGTGCCACACTCTATACGACAGCTTTCACTCCGCGCGTGCGCGAAGAAAATCCATTATCGATACGTCGTAAATTACAGCGTGTCTTTTATACTAGCCGACGCGATAAAAAGAGAAAAAATAGGGGAAGAAACGCGCCTCGTAAATCGCTCGGAATCGATTACATAAACCGCGTGTTATGCGCGCGATTCATCGCCGCGCGAATGTAGATATATTCTATCGGCGACGATTAACTGTACACGTATACGCGGTGTCAGTGACCATCCGCGCGGAGCTTTTTTTTTTACCGCCGTTACGTATATGATATCCAGAGTACCGACCGACGGATTAATCGAGTTAACATCCCAGCGATCGGCATAAATCGGCTCAATGCCGATTCTTTGTTCGCTTATAGCTAGTAGAGTCTCGCGGAGTAAATTGTGAAATGCCTGCGGGTAATTGACATCGATTCGTCATCTGGAGGAACGAACGAGACTAGATAGGTATGCAAAGCTTTGCAGGGGATTCCGAGAAAACAAGTCTCGCGCGGGAAAAAAAATGTGGGCGTGTGCGATTCGATCGTCTTATCTGTTTGTGTGTGTGTGTGTGGGGGTGGGTGGGTGGCTGCTCTCGCTGGAAAAAATCTCGAGAGAGAATAATCGCGCAATAAGAAGCAGCGATTCGCGCGCTTTTATATACTCTCTGGATTTTCATCGAATCGATATAGTCTGGAAAGAGCTCATGCCAAGGAGCAACAGGTTTACGATCAGCTGCTCATTTCCTGGATAATATGCAGAAGTCACGCTGTCGCCGTATTACACTGCGTTTTAACGATTACGCAAGGCAAAAAGAGCAATAAGTGGCCAATCGCAAAAATTTCTCCAACAACGGCGTCGTTAAACTGCTAAAAATTCTTCAAATTATAGACAGTAAGATCGATTAGCTCCGAGATAGAGACTATGCTCGTAAAGTCCCCATATTCTCGCACGCGTATCCCGCGCAAAACCATCATAAAAGCAAAAGACAGAGTCTCCCGGCGAATTCGCGGCGAGTTAAGGTATGTGAAAAAAATGGAAAAAACGATTAGCAATGCACCTGCGAAATCGCCTGGCACGACTCCGGCGTATGATGTAACGCGACTCGGCCTCGGCGCCGAGAGACTTTCCAACGTGACTATCGACTCTTTTCCATTCATTCTTTTTTCCCGCGCACTGCGCTCGCTTCGCGACCATTTAGACTGTAATACAGCGATCAGCTGATCCGTGCGTATATTGTATATTATCAGGATCGCTGCGCTGCCAAGAGGCTCGACATTTCGAGATATATTATGATTGTCGACTAGCGCAATCAAACAGCTGACGCGTATGCCGACGAGCTTAGCTAATTGATTTCTCTCTCTCTCTCTCTCTCTCTCTCTCTCTCTCTCTCTCGTAAATCAATCCGAGAGTTAATAGCCTAGAGTCAACAAAAGTCGAGACAGAGAGACGATCGCTCGCACGTGTGTAAACCCGCCGAGCGCCAGCAGCATGTGCGAGAAATTTTTCGCGGATTATATTATATACGTGTGTATATCTGTGACGCAACGCGAGATATTTACGATGGATTTAATGATCGGCTAATAGACTCCGGCTTTTTCTGCGCGTCATCTAATTTTGAGCGCTGCATATACGCGCACGTTTTCGGACTTTTATTGGTTGTGCAACTCGCCGTTTTCTGCAGGACTTCCTCGCGCGTTTGTTACTTTGTTTGTCGGTTATTCCGCGTAAAATCTCGTCGACGCCTTACGCGCATTGCGTACAGTTGGAACAAAGAAGGCCGTAAGTTAGTATAGGCAAATAGAAAGTGAAAAAAAAATCACTTATCGTCGTTAAAAATATATATCGACAACGCTAATTAGAATAATGAGCGGCGCAGGCGATAAATTCGCTCGATTGATTTACGGCGGCGAGTTTATATCGGCTACTCTACATTTTTAATATGCAGGAAACGAATGCAGCGCGCGATATCTGAGGACAATCGTTAGTATTTGCATTAATCCAATAGCCGCGCACAGTTTCATCTCTGAAAGAAGCAACGCAACAATCAGTCAGTCAGTCAGTCAATCAATCAATCAACGCAACGCTGTTATACATAGAGCTCTGACGTCGTCGGCGGATAATCCATTGAGAGAACGCGCAACAATTGAAACGTACGCAGTCTCTACCTACGCACTATCCCCCGTAAGGTAAACACTGGTTAAACGCGCGGTTCTCTTTTACGAGAACTGCACGACGTGTCGGCCAGAAGGACAAGTCTAATTATCAGGACCTTGAGTCTCTTGCGTTTCTTATATTATTTCGTTCGCTTGCTGTATACCACACGCATATATACATCAATCTCTCGGTTATATTCGGCCTCTTTCGTCGCGCACTTTTTCGGACGTATACGCGCCGGTCGATATACCGCGTGGGAAAGAGCATCGATGCACAGCTAATTAATCGCGTGTCCCGTTTCTGCGAGTGCGTGAAAGCGCGCGTCGGCAGTTTGCACGTTATGTATAGAGTAGATCCTTAGCATAATTAGCATATGTTCATTGAGAAATCAATTTGAGCAAGACTTTTTTGCTCGCGAGCAGCCATACAACCATACTGCATATTTCTGATAATCACATTTGCTTTGCTTTATAAGCCTAAAGAGGTGAGTCACTGCACGCAGCTCCCGTTTACGATTTTTATTTTTAGTCCGATATATTGTACTCGCTCTGAAAAATATCTTTTCTCTACATAGAGCTACATATGATGAAATTTTGAAAGCGCGTATTCATGAATATTCGAAAATGCCGTTTAAACGTGATCGAATCGAGTGCAGGCGTGTACCTACAATTACGCGCTAGTGTATTGATCATAGGCTACAGAGGCGCTTTATGGTCTTTTAATGCAAAACTGCCCCCGACTCGATTGAATTCGAAAATAAAAGCAAAGTTTGCCCGTTCGAGAGAGCGAAATAAAAACGGAGTCGCGAGTCGCGGCCTACTCGCGGATCCTTCATTGAATATTATACTATTATATGCTTGTATACTGATACGCGTTTGTTCAGGAATACACACGCATTAGCATAAAGTTGATGTATGTGTATTTAAAGACGTATACGCATCAGATAATAGTCGGAGAAAAAGTCTCTTGCGATTTGAAATTTCAATTTTAATCCCGATATCTCTGTGCTCATAAGATAACGATGTAATATGCAGCTGAGTCTATTGCAAAACTAATAATCGAGAAGGAGCTATATAGCCTATACGGAAAACATCTCTCTTATTTATCTTGAGTTATATAGCGATAAGAGGCGTCCGCGCACTGTTTTCTTCTTGTAACCATCGTTGAGTTCCATCAAGATACACAACAAAGAAATAATTGTGTATGTATGAAAACGTAGGCTCTTGCGGGTGTATTGTTTGATCAAGTCGATGTTGTAATAGCCATCGATCAGCTGAAGCTTTTACCAATAGTGGATACTGGAAGAATTTCGATTTATTTATATATCTAACCTCGATAAGAATGAAAAATAAAAAGAGTCTCGTACAAAGTTCGTTAAATTCAAGTACCTCGAATTTTTGGATATACTAATTTGTATATCGGATATGATCGACAAGTTCTCATTGAGTAAAGTACAGTAGTACGCGCACTTCTGTATCAGCAAGTTATCGCCTGCTTGACACTCTTATCGTATAGCAAAGATAAAATTAGCCCCAGCTGAAAAAAATTTTAATTTTGGTCACTGAAATTACGCGTTTATTAAGACTCGGATGTACAGAGAATGGTCTGAACTTTCATTGAGAGCGATTTTGTTGTGATCCGTGGAAATTTTCTACAGAATTTGAGGATTACTGCGGAGCAAGTTGGCGCGTCTGACCATAGCCGGCCGCTCTCTACTTGCGCGCTCAGATCACCCGTGCGTTTGAATATAGTGCAGAAAATTAAGTTTTTCCCAGAACTCAGTATAGAATGAACAGTAACTCCTTCACTATACACACATTATCTCTACAGGAAAATTTTGAAAAATAACAACGACAATCAATCTCGCTCTATCCTTAAACTCCCAATTCGATCGTCATAAACCCGCGCAATAAAGAATCTCCCTTATCATCGCTCCTATCATATAAACGATAAAATTCTAACCAAAATCATCGCACCGCATCCAAGAACAATAGAAAATCGAACGTGTTGGCGGCAACAAGTCGGACGATCGTCTGCAAGAGTGTGTGTGTATATATACATATATCGGCGACCTGTTGATTAAGCACGCGTTGCCCGAACTAAGGAATGCCGCTCGTGCGTAAGCCGGACGCTTTCGGACGCGTGCGCGCGCGCGCGCGCCAGCGAGGCTTTCCCGCGCGAGAATCAGGAAACGAGATTTCCCGCTGCTTTTTGTCTGCGGTGTAGTGTCTTTCTTATGCCTGATCGAACACGTGCTCGGGTTATACGGAAAAACGATCGATGCGTTTTGAAATTATGACCAAGTGTGTGTGCACGGTCGGGAGAAAAAGTGTAAACTAGATTTTCGGATTCCGTTTCCGCGAATGCAGACGGATACGCGATTCGCGAAAATCGAGATCACTTCCTATATAACACAAACGCCAGCGCGGTCGTCTCTATAGGTTTACGAGCATTCGAGTCACGGCCATTGTCTGAAAAAGTGAAATTAGGTGGCTTAACGCGCTCAGTCGGCGTTTTTCAGCCGCGTGCGATTTTTTATATACGTGGATGTATAGAGGCGATCGCGCGCTATGCGCCTTAGCAACACGGCGCGGCACTATTTTTAACGCGCGTGAAACGATCGTGTATATGACAATGATGATAATCTCTGGAAAGCGCGCGAGTTTTTTTACTCGAGCGCGTTGCTATTAATAACGGGATTCTGCGATGGACACAATTATTTTCATTCTCATAATATTTCTATTAGGCTCGCGATCCATATGCGCGAAAAAAAAAAAAAAAAAAAAAAACAGCAGCGGGAGAGAAAAAAAGAGCAGCCGCTCAAGGCTCGTCGTCTATTAATACCACCATGGCGTTACACTTATATATTTTATATTCGCTCGCAGCCTTGATATCACACAGACACACATGCCACGGAGAATCTGCGCAGTAGGTGGAGAGGATCGTCGAAAAGAAGAGAGGAATGAAATAAGGGATAAAGCACGAACCTCCTCTCGACCGGCAGATCCATGAGCTCGGGCACCTTGCACCAGTGCTCCTCCGGCACGAGAGTGATGAATATCTGCGAGAAGTAGACCCAAGCGACGTAGAAGGCGAACGGTATCATGAGGATGAAGAGTATCTTCTGGTAGGTGCCGAACTCGCCGACGTGCGGCAGCAGGTCGTCAAAGTCGACATCCTTCACCTCGGGCTTACTGGGCTTGATCTTGCCGACGGGCACGACCACCTGGATGCTTCCGTCGCACTCCTCCTCGGCGCTCGGCGATTGGCTGACCACAACGCCGACCGCGTTGTTCAGGCCCTCGCCGAGCTCGTCCTGGTGCGACGGCTCCTCGGGCACCTTGCTCCCGAACTTCTCCTGTGGCGGCATCGTCCTTGCTCCTCTTCTCTTCGGCGCTACGCTGATGCTGATGATCTCGAAGAAGCTTCTCTCTCGCTCCCTCAAAGTCGCGCGCACATCGAGAGAAGCCCAGCCGCGATCGGTGCACTTGTACACACAGAGACAATAAAACTGGAAAGCTGGCCGGTCTCGGGGCCGCCTATATAGCCATCGTCTAGGAAATCCTCCCCCCCCTCGCCTGGTCGTCCCTCTCCCGTGTGCGACGTTGAGAGACTCTCTCTCTCTCTCTCTCTCTCTCTCGCTCCGACGGCGCAGCGTGTGCTGGTATATACACCACGACAATCAAACGTGCGCGCGCTCAGCAGCCAAGGTAAGCTCTGCCGTACATCGCTCTCCCTTTCATTCGAGCTGCTGCTGCTGCTGCTGCTGCTGCTGCTGTGGGAGCAGCGATGGAGAGGAGACGCATCACAGCTGATCGGGTATTGATGAAAGGGTCGCTGCTTTAGCTTCTCGCTGTGTGGATATGCCGAGCAGGTATTGATGTTTCTCTAGTGGTCGAGCTTGATTGAAGCTCGTCTATAACCTTTATAGGGTACAGTGGCTTTCTTCCCGCGAATGCGGACATTCCGTCGAAATTTTCTATTCAGTCCGCTATTGTGCGGTATAGCTCTATATCGGTCGCGACTGACCTGCACGGCGAGATAAGCCTGTTGCGCGAGCGACACTTGTACAGAACATAAATAATTCGACGGAAGCGTAACCAGAGTTTTATATCAATCAATAAAGCAAAGCGGCTCAGTGACGAGTGTATGAATAAACCGATAACAAACAATATCGCGACGCCGCCGTGTAGATTCCGAGATAAGCTCTATAGTCGCAGAGCTTTTAATAAACTGCGCGCAAGTAGTAAACGACGACGCTGACGGCAGACGCGACGGTGCGCAAACTGCGCATCTCTCGACGCCGCGCAGACAAGCCTCTGCTAATACTCCATCAATCACCCTCATAACTCTCTCTTTTTCCCAACTATTTTCCAGCGCGCATAAATTAACTTTATACATAGCGTCGCCTCTACCTTATATTCAGCAAAAACAGCCGCGAGATCGATGTGTGTACAAGGAGCGCGAATTCCGCGCTTTATGTGCACACTAATAACTCGAGCGACGACGACAAGGTTAACAATGTATCGACTTATCTTTGCCGTGCGGGATGCTGTACAATGTGTGTGTGTGTGTGTGTGTGTGTGTGTGTGTACTTATTGTGAGAAAACGTCGACTACGTCGTCGACGTCGTGCGCTAATCTTCCCTGTCAACAGAGAGCATCATCTTTGGGAATTTTCCCTCAAACAATCGAGCAGCTTTCGCACGCGATTCGCCTGATCATTTCCGCGATCGATGATGATTATTACTTTAACATCTTATACACGCTGCACGCACCGGCGTATTTCCCGCTTTATTACGAGTTTATCGTTAACGAAAAAAAGAAGCTTACGCGTTTATTATGCAATGAGCGATGAGGTGAGTTGATTTTACGATGTATATGTTTTGCAATTATTCGCGGTTATACATTTTAATAACGCAGAGTCTACATCACGGGATCAATGCGGAAGAAGAGGAAAATTGCGTTACGCATGGCAGGACGAAAACAAAATTTGCCTGTTCTTATAATGCTCACCGTTCTGTGTTTTGATGCGCAGCTGTAAAACTCCGCGCGCTTGATGGTCCGCGTAAAAGTCACACTACGCGTGCAACGAAATTTCAGCGCTGCAGCTTTGCTAAATTTGCTCCGTCATATGACGCGGAAATGAAGTATACTTATGGGAAAATTCAAGGCCACTACAACCGGCAATCCTGAAATTCCTCTCTAATGAAATCCTCTCGGAATTTTTTACCTCGTTATAAGACGCGCCGAGAAAAATGGGTCAATGATTTTCTTCGAGTTTTAACACCTGCAGAGCTGCGCGAGAAGTCGAGCATAAAACGATGACGACGAGCAGCGAGGAATTAATGGATTTTCCGAAGACGAATATGTAGCGCACGTGCGGGCTCATTTTTGCACGTAAGTACACGGGAATGGAAACTTTTGGCTTCGATTTAAAATTAGATATTCAGATACAATGTCAGCGTCAACTGCCTTTACGTTTTATCAATATTTATGGCGTTAGCTGCGCTACTGCACTATTGTAGAGAAAAGACGTAAACATGTACATATTTACTCGTTACTTTGCAGCATATACGCACCTCAGCTCTAAACCCTGTGCAAGCCCGCAACGAGAAACGTAGTATATTGATCAAAACGTGCATACGCTTACACCGGCGTTTCCGTAAATTTTCCAATGCTGTACGTGTATTTTTATCTCGTAATGCGATTTTTTTTTTCTAACCCATAGTCTCCGGCAAGCCATACTTTGAGAGACCTAATGGCTGGCAATCCTTGCTTACAAAGTGTAACCAAGCATATAGACGACGGTAGCCATATACGACAGTCGATTATATGAGATTTCGTGATTAGGCAGTGGAGAGCCTACTTTATCCGCTTTTTATTCGGGAAATCTCACGATCCGCAATCATTCATACAGACGAAAGAGCTGCGACGAACAAATGTAAGAAATCAGCGCGTTGCATCACTCGCGGAGAGATGACATGGACAAAAAAAAAAAACACTTTTTCTTCGTCGTCCCTCCGAAACTTGCTTCCGCTAACGAACTCTCAAACTATTATACCCATTCGCGATTCTAATGATCAGTCATATTCGCGCGCGAAGAATAAGACATCAACGAATTGTGGGTGTGACATATCAGCTGTAAAGCCTATAGCCGAATAATTGCATAGCGGATAAAAACTCTTTGCAATTTGCATTATAATTTTAACAGGACTATAATTACACGCGTATATGCCGAGGTAGGCGAGCAGTAGGTATAATCAAGAAAAAACGATTCCAGCTCTGGAATTGCTGGCTTTTTTTCAATTATGTTATTAAATAATCTCTCCAGCTCTGCTTTGCCTTACGCGATAGTTAATCCTCGTACAATGGTACATAACGCGCAGAAAAACGAATCCACACTAGTATAGCCTTATTCCATATTTCTCACGTGCGCGGCGCATCCCATAATTTGAAAAGACGTACGGTCGTAAGCAAGGATCTATCACTATCATTATAAGAGTCGCGAAGCTGTATGATTCTCCCGAGGATCGAGTCGTTACAATAATACACCTATTACATGAACTTTTTTACAAGTTTGCAGAATTCGCCAAAAAATAACCAACGCCGCAACCTTCGACAAAAGCCTCGAGACCAGCGAAACGTAAGCTTCGGCCTCCGGTGCGTATAACCTCCTTTCACCTCCGACAAACTTCCCCAAAAACAAACACCGAAATATTATCAAAAAAAAATCGAAAAAGATAAAGAGATGTTGACGGAAAGCCTCGTTCCTTTCTTCCTAACCTCGCGGAATCCCGATCCGATTGCGAGGCTCGCGGCCTTCGGGGTGAATGGCAAATATCGCGTGCGAATATCGAGTGGAAGAGATGCAACAATGCGCGATACGAGAGAGATTTTTTGCGCGACTCGGCGCGTTTGAAGATAGGATTCTTGTAAATTGCTTTGGACGTTTGTATGAGCAGTGCGGAGTGAATTGATAACGATCGATCGCTTTAAGCAAACAGCGTTTGCAAATTACACATCGCGGAGATTTTTAAACGATAAATTTCAAAAGTAACGATTGCAAATTTGATGCCGGCAGCTTTCGATATAAATTTCGAAAAATCGGCCAGCTGCGCTCCGAAACCGTTACGTAATTCTCAAGTTTGCGCAAATCCGGAAAAGCCCGACGAAAACTCGTTTCGGCCGATCGACCGACTGAACTTTTTGCGCCTTAGATTAGCGTTAAACGAGCTGACCTTGCGCGGAATGTTCGCCTTATATCCCGTATATAACGAGCTTATATCGAGAGGGCGCGAAAACGTATTCAAATTCGTAATAATAAAGTCGTAAACTCGATTGAAAGTCTAACGCAGACAACGTCGGCGTTGCATATTAAACTCGCTAAAGCGCGGGCGCGCGAGTTTCAAAGTAGGGATTCTCGCGAGCTTTACTCCGAACAATGAGCTGAGAGAGGCGCCCGCACGTTTCCCCTCTCGATTTTAACGCTGCCGCGCACTGTTCGAGGAAGTTTAAATGCGGTGATTTAAGGGCCGGATTATTCTTTTGGAATTTTTAACGATCGATCGAAACTGCTATGCGTTTCAAAGTAAAACGAGCTGTAAGAAGAGATAATTAATAACGTCGACACATTTATAATCACGAAACGCCACTCGCAATTATGCAATCGCGTAAACTCTTGCGTAAATCTCGTTTACGCATATCCTCTCTATCGCATACGCAGTGTAATTACTGCATACAATACACTTTAAAATTCAAGTCATCCGCGAGTGAAAACGATCCATCGAATCCCATCCTCCGATCCCTGTCAATCGCTATCAGTCAGTCAATCATCCGAGCCGTAACTTTCACTCTCGTTACACGCCTGAAAGACAAACACGGATAGCGGAACAGAAGAAAAAGAGTCATTGGTCTTTGTCAATCGAGGCCCGCGTAAATCAAAGACCTCACATAACTTTTCTCTCTCTCTCTCTCACCTGTTATTAATCATATTTTAATGACGCGCGCGCGCGCGAGTGCCGAGCATTATGGATACGAGAGCGCGCTCGGGATTTCGTCACGCCAATTTGTCTCAGCGCCTACTGCGGAAAATCGCGCGTAAGCGATTACAAATGTTACCGTTTCGTTACGGGATTTTAACGCACGTGTTACACCCGGTGGAAGTTGGATCTCGATTTTGAGAGGCGTAATGAGGTTTTGAAGATGTTGATTTATACGAGCTTGGGTTTTGTTCTTGAACGAAATTATTAAAATTAGTATACGTTTGGGGTAATGGGGTTTTTACCCACTGGGGCAACTTATAAACTGTGAAAAATATACAGCTATCGACGGATACGAAAGCTGGGAAATGTGACAATCACAGTGGCCAAATGTAATGATTTCAGATTGGTTCTCAGCAGGTGCTGACAATACTCTCTCGAGATACAAGAAGATCGATAACGAGCTCATCTGCATACTCGTTAGAATATATGTAGAACTGAAAAAAATAAACGCAAACACGACCGTAAAATTAATTTTACTCCCATAACAATTACCCAGCGCATCTCAGCTGACAATGCCTTAATTAAAACTAATAAAGAGGCTGATTAACTCCAGGCAGGCGCTAAGTGAAACGATACTCATCGACTCTTCAAAGCGTGAAACTAAAAACAGAGAAACGACGCGCGCGCGCAAGTAGCCTGAAAATTAGAGCTGCGTTTTCCAGCGGCGTAAAGTTTACTATCGCGAGCTGGCATCAACAGCTGGTATCTCGTCAAAAATCCTCTCGTAAACGTTGCGATGGAAAGAGCTCGCTGATATTTACTTTTGCAGTAAAGCGTCGACATTTCCTTTTTTAACGTTTAACTTGAGCATGAACTTGGGTCATTCACGTCGTCCGCAAGTGTGTGTGTGTGTATATATATATATATATATAGGCGATGCAATCTAGTTTCCCGAGAGTGAGAGGGGCGGAAAAATAAAGCAAAACAACAATAATGACGATCGCAAAAGTTGTGTGCTTTTTTGAAATCCCATCAGATTAATAATACCGACAGTATAGATAGTGAGAGCAGTGCAAACAGGCGATCGATCACCTATAGACACCGAAACGTCCACAATCGAATGAACAACGAGGACGTGCGAGAGCAGCAATAGCACACGCGCGGAAGTCACTTGTCCTATTCTCTCCTCTTCTCTTACACATTTATGTATTTACACACACACATCCCTGCATGCAGCAGCAGCCTTTTAGAGCCCAATAATAATTGCGCGTGTGTAGTATAGGTATCTGGTGGCCGGAAAGATATGTAATGAAATGTTCGTTGAGAGGCACTTTACACGCTGGACGAGGCTCTCTCGCGATTATGGTGATTCACTATACCGGCGAGAGTGTTATTTGTTTTTTTTTTTTTATAAACGGGGGAAGCGTGACGACGCGCGCGGCTTGTGCTGTTTAGAGGCTTAATTGGAGTGTGTTTAGCTCTTTGCTGAGCGGGAAATTAGCGCCGGTTTGCTGTTTAAATGATGCGATATAGTTTCCTCCTTTTTGACGTATGATCGTTTACGAGTATACAGGCGAGGATCATTTGTGTACGGTGAACAAATATAATGCACGCAATGATCAGTGTGCAATGTATTTGCGAGGCCATAAATTAAAAATGCAATATTGTTAGAATTTTTCAAAACGTTAGTATAGAAAGAATCGATTTTGCAATTAGCGCTTTTTTCATCTAATCGAATTATAACGAGGCGAGAATTAAAATATGCACGTATAAATGTATGCAAATTGCGCGTATCCAGCTACATCTGTCAATTTAATTAATAAATCAATTTTTTACTACGCTACACAGTATTTTTGACCTATTTACCGTGTAATGACCTTCAAACAGGCCGACGCGCAGTTATCCCGTCAGATAATTAAATATTAAAAAATATAAATTCATCCACATCTTCACTAAAGTCATAATTCGTGTCGAGCACCACCTGCGTGTACCGCAACGCGACGATACGTCGCTGAATGTTTGCTGCGGCCCGCAAGGCGCTGTGAGAATTCCCGACAAGACGTGCAGCTGCTCGACTATGTGATCGCGATTCGCAGTCAAGGCTGTGAGGGATTCTGCCCTTTTGGTTCGTTCCTCGAGGTCTCTCGATGTCACTGCGGAATTGAACTAATCAACTTATAAATTACGTTTGCCGTAAGTATGGGTATAACCTTGCTGGACGATAACGCGAACCTTTCGCTTTTGCTCTTGATGCTTTCGATGTGATTTAAGGAGACGGCCGAGTAGATCTAGGGTGATTTGAATAATTTTGCGATTCTAAAATCCTCTGCTTTCATACACTGCTTTTATTGTAAACAATATCTCTTGTGTCTGTATGCTTATATAGGCTCGAATATAAAAACAACGAGTTAGTCACATCGCTCGGATGATTACGTTTTTATGATTATTTACGTTTCCTTACTGCGCTTACGAATGAATTCAAATCGTAATTTATAATAAAAGCACGCGCTTACAAATCGATGAAATTTTTTTTCATCGGCTAATAACCAAGCATTTTCCCATGAATGCCGCTGTCTTCAAAAGAAATGCATTGTAAAAATATCCTATACTCGATAAAAATTTATCTCCGACGATATAATGATATGATATAATGAAATGATCCACGGCTCATCAAACCAGCTTCAACTGCACTACAGAGTCTGCGAATACAGCAACATTCGAATACGTCCGAATCATCATCATTAGTATATACGCGCACGAGATCGTTATAACAATTATCATCGCATCGGCGTTAGAAAAACAGCGACGAACTTCTTTTCATCAATCATCGCAACTAAGTATATAGCTGCAACTATTTTCGCTAAATATATTCATACCAGAGATCGATCGCAGGTATAATTGCGTGGCCGTTTGTGAGGCCGTTCGTTCAATTAAAATCTCTGTGCGCAACGCGCGCTTGCGATTAGAACGAGAAAAGTTTCCAATTGTGCTCGTCGGCACAGTAGGCGTAATTAAGTTACCACCTTAAGTGTACCGTAAATTATATTTAATTGCATCGTAAAAAACTTTCTATGCGATGATTAAGATTTTCTTTTAGTCTTGGAAAAAATATCGAGCTGCACCACCGCTCTGTTCGCTTTAAATTGTGTATGCATGCTTGTATATAGTTTCGGGCGTGATTGAAGCATGTTGATTTATGCAGATTCGCCGATTACTTTCATATCTATTTCTTAGTTTACACAATAAGTGGAGTGTCTCGCCATAAGAAACAATATCACTTCCTATATGCCTGTACATCCCCGCAAAGCGTAAACAATCGCCAACTTTCTCTCCGCTAGTTTAAAATCATTATCCACACCGAGTGAGCATATAACAATCAAGTCGGCACGATCCGCATCGATGGTAAGTGCTTTTTTGCTCCAGTGACTCCTGCAGAGACAACAAATCGACCTTTGTTGCAGCAGCCATCGTCGAGTCGTTATATATCGGGAGCAGGTTATTATAGCAAAAGTGACTGAAGAATAACAACAAGACTCTCTCAGATACAGAAAACCGTCGGCTGCATTTCTTCCTTATCCGCTTGTTTTCTCCTCGTGCGTCCGAGAATTTTTCTATATCTCGCGCGCTTTTGCGTCCGTCACATGCACGCGCGCGCAATAAGCGCTTTATTAATTTGATTGCGGAAAAATGCGCAGGCGACTGTAATGAAAATCGAAATCTCTCGCTCTCGTGTGTTTGTCAGCTGAAAGGAGGGAATCACGTTCGAAGTATTTTTAAAAGGAGTTATTTTCGCTCTCTCTCTCTCTCTCTCTCTCTCTCTGTGTACGTGTGTTGTTGTCGTCGTTTTCTGATTAACGTACGCTCCATAGTGGCTATGGTTTGGTATTGAAAATGTTCATTTGGAAAAAGCGTTATAACGCTGCATACAGCCTTTATTAAAAGTTCGACGCTGGCTTCATATTCGAAATGGAATATAACCGCGCATGTAATTTAGTTTCAGCGTGTTCAATTATACATATAGAGCCGCGAGCGTATAGTTTATGAATGAAAGGCATGCGCGCACGTCGCAATAAATTTTAAAGCTTTTTTTAGAACGAGATAGTGACCTTAATAAAGGTATAGAACAAATGTATGTGTGTGTGTGTGTGTGTATATAGTAAAAGCAAATTATCGAATAGCTTTCCTGCACCGGCTAGCTGCGCGTTAATGTAATAAATTAAATATTTATGTACATACACACACGCGCGCGCGCGCGATGGATATCATTGCAATTCTACATCCGTTTATACACACGGGCGGGCACATAAAAAATCAAATAAATGTAAAGAGATCGTTTTACGACAAGCTCTATTCGTTATAAAATTAATTAATATTCATTGCTCATAGGCACACACACACACACTTCGATTCTCTCTTTCACTCTCCTTTGCAATGCACTTCTATGGCAATCACCCGCGCGCGCGAATTTTTTAAATTTCAGTCGCAATTATCCATTCAATTTTTGATCAGCCAGACCGATAATGATGTAAATATACGCATTGACAAACAAAAAAAAAAACTTTGATGCTAATTCCTCGCCTTATTGTACATACGCATATGAATTTCAAAAGAAAAAGATAACTGAAAATAAGGTGCGTCGAAGGCTAAACTCCGTCAACTGTCGCATTACAGTTCCTCAGTCTACACGCACTCGTCGGCCGGCGGGGAAATGCGGAAATGCGTTCGACTCCGCCGGGGGAATCGAAGGTCACGCTTACGGCTTTTTTTATTTTCCCCGAATTCCGGTTGTTCTGCACGATATCGCGCTGTGCTCCCACGTAATCCGGTGCTTAACGCTTCGACGGGTAAACGCACGTCTCGTTGCGAAATGGGATGCACCTTTGCTGTAATTATTATGAGCCAAAAGAACGTGTCAACGCAGCGGAAGTGTGTGCGTGTGTGTGTGTGTGTGTGTGTGTAAAAGGTGCATAGAATCGAGATTAATGTCCGAGCGAGTCTGTCTCAATTAAAGGAAATTAGTCGAGCAGGTGTCGCAAGAGAGAATGTCCACAGCGGCATATTTGGGCTTCGAGAGAGGAAACTTGTGTAACCTGTATACCATTTTTAGAGGTCGAGAGCGGAGATCTCGGTCTGAAAGGAGCCATTGTTGAGATCATAGAAGAAAATCGCTCGACGCGTTGATAACGTCGTTAAACGATGTGTGTCAATATACATAAACTCTAATATAGTTTCGGATGTCTTGTTTCGGAAGTTTTGTATACGTAGATAAGATTAAGCGTATATAAATGTATAATAATGCGCGACGTTAGCGTCGACGACTATTAGCCTCAATTTTCTCGTCCGCGAGTTTCTTATATTTCAAGCGTCTGGTCAATTTGCTCGCGCGACGCTCAAACAATGCGAGTCATGGAAATTTCATTTTTTCCTCGAAATAGCTTTAATATTTTCTGACACACTTTGGAAACGATAAAATTATATCCGTGGCAGTCGTAAAAAAGTCAAATTTATACAATCAATTACGATAATTTGCAAGGCTTCGATTTCGATGCACATTCCCCGATAATAATGCATTACGCTTCGTTATCGATTTGAGCGATTGTATTTAAGTACATTATTGTGATATTCGATCGAACTTGTCGCAATATAAGCTTCGATATGATCGAATGCATATGCATCGAATTCGATACGGTTTAGGAATAGCTTCATACACGACGTTTACGGACGGTGGCAAGGTTGTCGAATATATGAATCGTTCGATTCCAATAACGGCCACGACATCAAAGTTATTAATTTACGTAAATATTGACTTATACATTCTCTGTGCGAAAGCGAAAAGTTCCTCAAAGTCAACACAAAGACTTTCACCGCTGATAAAGCAGCTGGCAATATCGGTATAGCGTAAGCGATAAAGTAACACACCGGGGACTCGGAGTATAAGACATAAAATAATAAACCAGTATTAGATCGATACACACACACACACACACAACTCGCGTAATAATTACACCATATACTCGCTGAACGAATCGCAAAAAATGAAAACCGGCGAGCCAAGTTCAAAAAAGACAGCTCGTCCAAGCATGACTTTCCAATCCTCGCTACTAGTATAAGCTGCGGTTCGATTTTCCGAGTGATTGCAGTGCACTTTCCCTCCAGCTGCACTGCACACGCAGTTTAGCACGCGCCGCCGCAGAGATGCATCTCGCGCTGATCGAAGCTGCAAGCGGCGAACTCTCGCGCGGGGCTTTTATATAGGCGGCGCTGCATCCCGAGCTCTGCAGAGTCAGCTCTCTCCTCTCTCTCTCTCGGGCGCGAGAGTTTCCGTGCTTTTCCGTCAGATGGTGGACGCAGCCGGAAATTCCCCTCTCTGCCTCTCGTGACGGTTACCGAGCGTCACGTGACCGCTGACTCGCTCGGTACCGAGAGTGCACATGTGTGCGGTGTATGTGTGTGTACACGAGTTTTAACGGTATATATAGTATAGGAGGGGAGAAGAACGAACGCGCGCGTTCGATTTTACGGGAAAGGGAATAAGGAGAGGAGAAAGAGTCGAACGGACGAGATTGCAGTATATATAGGCAGACACGCTGCTCATTAATGGCTCTCGCATCGGAGAGAGAGAGAGAGAGAGAGAGAGGTGCGAGCTGCGGTGCATTTTATTTCGACGCGGCGCGCGCACGATTCTTGTAAACTCGCTGCACACGAGGTGCATACCAGAACCGCTGCTGCCTCGAGAGAGATGAGTCTATAGGGTCAAGGAGGTAGGGAGGGAGGAAAGGAGATCGGACGCGAGCAACATGTATTATCGGCATCGCCTCGTTGGCGCTGTGTGTGTGTGTGTGTGTACTTGTGCACACACGCGACAGGGCGGTGATGATGAACTCTCTCGATTTGCATGCGCTCTTGGGTTCGTTTACCGCGATGAAAAGAGAGAAAAAAAAACGGGCAATCTAGATCCTAAAATATTTCATGTGTATGCAGTAGCGTACACGCTAATTGCACAACGATGAATTTTCGCGTTATGTAAAACTGCGATACCCACTCCGCGGTTTATGTAGTCTACAGAGATCTCCTATACGCCCACTTAGGCCTAAGTACTCGCGGGTGTATGTACAACGAGAGTAGTACATTAGAGCGATAAGGTTATACACCGCGCTCGAGAGAGCTCACGATGCCGATTTCTCGGCGCACCGGTTATACAAGTGTGTATAGTGTGCACAATCACCATTTTTCCGCCCGTTACGAAATGCGAATCGCCACCGCGATAAGCGCGAGTAGTATTAATCGCCAGCGTGTGTATACACGATCCACATCGCGGCGCACACCGACTACAAAAGCCCGTCCATATATCGTCGTACACTGTTACATTAGAGCATTAAAAAAAATGACAATAATAATAAAATTTATCCGATACGTCCGAGCGCATCTCTCCGCGTAACGCTGCGATGGGTTACGTAATGGTCCTAGCAAAGCGAGCGTCGTTGACGTCGCACGATTAAATACGCACCGGAGCCCTCGCGGGTCGCACATCATAAATGCGCATCACCTAAGGAGAAGCCTCGAGAGAAGAGCAGTCAGAGTCTCGGTTAGTCAGCCGTCCATGCAAATTTATGTAACCCCGCTGAGCACATGTGTGTGTGTGTGTGTGTGTGCGGGACTTTATGGGAGAGAAAAGCCTCGGCGGCGAGTCGTATCGCGGTATTCAGGAGAGCGAGTAGCGTTCCTCCGAACTATATGTATTTTTCCTTTCGGAGAAAAACTGGTTCTCTCTCTCTCTCACTCTCTCTGCGACGCGAGAACACCGAAAAAAGTCCAGCAACCGATAAATCGAGTGAGTGACCGTATCCCCGTAAAACCTTATCTGCCTCCGTCTCTCTCTCTCTCTCTCTCTCCTAGAGCCGAAGTATGAGATTCCAGGCTTGTGGAAGCCGACAGGCCCTTATCGTAATCTGAAGAAGTGTCGCCGAGAGAGAGTCGCCACACACACACACGCGCGTGATAAAGCGCACTGTAAGGAGTGAAAATCGAGCGAGCAAATAATGCGGCATGTAGCCCATATGGGCGCTCAGCTCCTACTCTATACTTTTATTATTGCACGGAGTATAGCAGCCGTTATATAACAACTTCGCAGGGAATTATGTATAGACGCATTGCTACTGCAGTTCTTTTCCTCCATCCCGAGCGAGCTGCAGTGCAATAATAATAAAAACGCAGGCTTGCAAAACGCGTAATCGCACGTTGTGTCCCACACGGCCAATTAGTCCTCGAATACGCAAGAATACACTCGAACGTACCGCGCGTTTGGTATACCTACACAAAGTTTCGTGCGCGGATATACAGAGCTAAGTATAACATACACCCACGAAGCGGTGCAGGCAACCCCCCTTCCCAGGTGCCTCGCCGAGGAGCCAATACGGCAGCGTCATTTTTTCCCGCCATCGTGCACATTACGCACACACACACACAAAGGACACATATGGAACAGTCGCACGAGGGAGAGGTAGATTTATGCGCGAGCGTCCCTGCTGTTGCTTCTTTCCAACTCGCTGTACATACTCTGTTGCTGCTTGCACTCTGCCACAGTTAAGCAGCGAATATGCTCGCTACAGCGACAGCTTCTCGACTCGTCGTTTCTCGCGGATGTGGCGAAATCTGTAGGCCGCGCGTACGCGCTGGATAGGTATTGATCAATCATGCACGGCGCGAAAAAAACACGCAGTAGAGAGTACAGCCCTGCGCGCGTTTCCGTATGGAGGGAGAGTAAACGTGAGAGCAGGCGCCAAGCCCATATGATCGTGTCCCTTTGGAGCAGGTATACCTGCAAGAGAGAGACGAAGGCTCAAGATGGTCGGCGATTAAGAAACGACGACGAGCCCGATTGACTGCGAGAGATATATTCACTCGAGCCTGCAGCTCTCTGCGCGCAATGAGCGATCCACTCCATCGCGCAAAAGTCAGAGGTTGAAATAATGCACGAGTACAGCGGAGAGACGAATTAATTTTCAACGCGAGTCATAGCTATATGCCCTCCAATTGGGTCAATACGTGGACGCGCTTTTTAGGTCGTCGTCGGAGCTTCGGAACGCACGTCACGACGAACATTTTCGGTCGTGAGTGTGTATATATACACACTCACGACGAGCCTGTGTGCGTGGATGTACCTATATTGTATACTTATAATGCCAGAGCACGCAAAGAAGCGAAAACGAGAGTTTTAACAAGCGCGGGAGAGATATCGAAAGTTTTTCGACGCGAGCCGTAGCTCTCGAGAGAGGAAAAAACACGTTCTCGGGGATAACACTTAACCGAGCGCGGAGTTTCGCGTGTGTATACCATACACTTACTCAGGGGGGAACGACTGCTTGCCAAAACGAGATACACGTCTCTCTCGTCGGGAGCGAGAGAGATAGCGAGGCTCGAATCGAGTTAGTGAATGGACGGGACAAGGAAGGTGAGGGACACGCGCGATTTCATTAGAGGAAATAATTTGTGAAAGTCCCGCTGCTCTACCTGTGTGTACACATAGACACCTGCATCGTCGCAAGGTCGTAGCTCTGTGTTTTCATAGTATTGTTTTTCGACGGTGCAATATACGCCAGGCTGCGCATGCATCATACACACAGAGAGCGCGCGCAACAAAGAAAAAACTGGAATGCCAGGCAAAATGGGCAGAAAAGACTGGAAGACACACAGAGAACGCGACGGGGACTGCGCGATGGTGGGAGGAGGAACGGGGGGCCACGGCACTGTTGCCGAGAGAGAGAGGAAGCGCTCGATAACGCGTGCGAGAGAGAGAGAGAGAGAGAGAGAGAGACAAGGACGGGCGAAAAATCATATATGTACACATGCGTGCTGTATCTACAATCGTACGGATCGAGAATTCGAATACGATGGGTGCTAATGAAATGTATAAAGCCTGACCACGAGAGATACACACTGTATAGTAATAAGCTCTACTCCACGTGCTGCGCCGTGCGAGGCCTCCTCAGAATGTCGACTCGTCATCGTCCGTCGTGCAGGAAGCAGTAGTCAGCTAATTTAATCAGCGATTAGCTATGATATACGAAGAAGAAAAATGCCTCGACACATCCTCGCGTTTACGCCGAGATGGTTTCTCCCGCGAAAAGCGACTCCCCGATCCGAGCGATGATTCATCTCTCGATGGGCCCCGAAAGGTGGACGGCCCGAAAAAAGCAGGCTCTCTCTCTCTCTCTCTCTCTATCTCTCTCCGAGAGATCGAGCGGTATGCAGTATGCGCGACCGAGACGAGCAAAGCGAGCTCAGGCGTGTATTTGCACCGCTACAGTAGTAGAGAGCTGCATAACTCGTCTCAGGCTGCGCCTACAACGCGGATCTGCTGCGCATATGATGGATGCAGCACAACCGCGACGGTGATGATTGCAGGGATGGTTTAGAAAAAAGAAGTATCGCCTCGTTGTTTTCGTTGTTTTATCCGCGGCTGCTTTAAACGAGGGAAAACACGAAATAAGGGAATCAGTCTTGACTTACTTTTCTGCAGTGTTAGCTCACAGTGTGTCATAGCCGCAGCGCCGGATCGATCTCTACTGCTCTCTCTCTCTCTCTCTCTCTCTCTCATTCTGTAAACACACGTAACAGAGAGCGAGAATTAGAAACTCGAGCCTCCCGTATGAAAAAAAAAGGCTAAAAACAAAAGTGGCGCTATATACCCATCCGCGTTCCAAATTCGAATCAGACCACTCGACGGCATATCGGCGCGAACTACTCCTACTCCTCCGCATCGGAAAAAAGAAATCTACTCCGCTCGCTAGACACAGCCAGACCGCCGACGGCGGCATTCTCCCATGGCCCGGATCCCTTTCTCCGCGCGCGGCGAAATTTTCACGGACACGCAGCCGGCGCTGTTGCGCTGCTGCTATGCTGCAGGAGCGCCCTAAGAGACCGTCCTCTCGCGTGCACACACACACACACACACACAGCTGTTCCATCATCCAGCGTAGTGTGCTTGATATATAGATATACTTATACCTGTGTGCTGGCGGATGAAAAAAACAAACGACTTTTCGAAGCGGAGATCCTTATCCTCCGGGAAAAAAGTCATAATACGGATCCCGTACACGAAGGTGAGATGTGAAGTCTATCGCGTTGCTTGGCTTCGCGCATGCACGCCGCGCGAATCCTTACGTCACGCTGTCGCCGAGACGGCGTGTTGTACACATATATACTGTCGCTCGCGCGCCGCGCCGCCGACTGTTTATAACCGCGCCGCCGTTACTTTTTCTCCACCGTCGCGCAGTAGTTCTCCCCCGTGCGCGAGCACGTCTTCCGGATCCATGACTTTTTTTCCCGAAAAATTCCGAGAAACGCCGGTCTGTACCTGAGTACGTAGCTCTCGTGCTTCCTCGCTCCAGTCTGCGCGAGCATGAGAGCTACATGTGTATATACTTACACCTATATAGAGTGCGAGAGCTGTCCATCCTTGTCTGTGGCACAGCAGTAGGTATAGTCTCTCTCTTGCGGAGAGCGCGGCGCGGAGGGAACGGGACGGACGACAGTAGCGGCACAGTGTCTTTCGGAACGAGCGAGCGTCCGGAGCGAAGACGACAAAACACGCAGTATACTCCGAGTGTCTGCTGCTCTGCCGTATACATAATTACTCCCTCTCATCGATTGTGTCAATCTGCACGCGGAGAAGAAACGTGAGTAGCCCCGACACCTCAGACTCGCAGCGAGTAGTGTAGTGCGCGTGTATCTATGGATGAAATAAATTTCCCAATTTCCCCGATGGATGTGCGAGGATACTGATGGCAATCTCCTCTGTGCAGCCGCCCCGCTCGGCGCTGCTGTCAGTGTCACAAGCTCTCTCCCTTCGTCGTGCGCCGCGAACGGCAAAGACAGCGCGATCGGTGTATGTTTTCTATTTTTCCAAAGCCCCCGAGAGGATCGATTCGCCAAGAGGTGTGTAATCGTTCCTCGCGATCGCAGCCTCTGCTTCCTCGGAGTGCGTAAATTAATTCGGCGCTACGTACACGGCTGTGTATAGCTATATCTCGAAGCATATAGAAATTAAAGGAAGGGACGTATGCCGTCTATCTCTCTCTCTCTCTCCCTCGCGCTCGTACCATCTCTCCGACTCTGTCGCTCTCGGCCGTTCGTTAAGAATCGGCCAGGGCCGACGCAGCAGGCACGCCGCCGCCGGAGAGAGAGAGAGAGAGATAGCTACAGCAATATATAGGTATATACAACGCGTGTGCGAGAGTCGCGATGGCGAATACTTGCGGCCGGCGCAGAGCTACACGCGCACACGAGATGCGTCGCTACCGTCGGCGGCAGTAGCAGCAGCAGCAGCAGCAGCAGTAAGCTCGCGGCCGCTGTTGAAAAAACAGCGAGGCCCGTTTGCCCCGTATATACTCTCTGTTGTACGCGTTCTGCTGCTCCCGTCGATCAATCGGACAAGCGAGTGAGAACGAGCGAGAGAGAGAGAGTGAGACGGAGAAAGAGCGACTCTTTCTCTCCTCTCGTCGATACGCGCAGTTGCGCAATTAATTGTTAAAATCCAGAGACTGGACGAAGACGTTGTCAGCCCTGCGTTCTGCCGTTGCTGCGACGAAGAGGAGGAGAGAGACTCTCGGAGCATTTGAGGTTAGGTTTTTAAAAGTACCTGCGCTGCGCGTCCATGAAAAAAATGTCGGAACCACTGGCGCGTGAGTGTTTTGAACGCGCGTGACCACCGACGATCCGCCGACTCGCTAGTCTTGCACGACTGCTCGAGTCCTGCGCTGCTATCGAGCATATCGATTTGAGGTTAGGTTCGGCAAGTATTCCCGAATGTCCAAGGATAGACTTGACCAGTTCGCACTCGGCACGTCGACCAGTGTTTTATCCGTTCCGGGAGATAACACCGCGGATTCCCGTCGTTCCGGGCGAACCTCCGTCGCGATCCGGTTCGAGAATGCGAGCCTTTCCGCCGCGGTTTGACAGTTGCTTTCCAGCAATACGCACGCTATAGTGAGGCACATCGCGCGCATATGTATGTACATAACACTCGCATCCTACGATACGAGTGTGTAAGCAAGCGCTCTGCAGCGAGCGCGGTGACCGACATCATCGGGCAATCCAATTCGCCGAGTTCTTCGCGAACTACCTGGAAGTGGGTCCCGTGGTCGTTAGCGAACGTAGTCATCGTCATCGACAGCGCAGTCTATGCATCCAGCACGTTCGGTCTAAGTGCAGTCGTGCGATAGTGCGCAGTCTCGGCTGCTGCAGCCCCAGAGGTGTATGCACATACACACACGTAAATACGCCGCGAATCTCGCAAGCTCCGACCGCAAGTAAGTAGAGTAAGTCCCTACTTCATTCAAAAATGTCAGCCCAGCTCGCGAGACAGTCTAATTAGCGGGCGCTGCGCGTGGATAAGGCCAGAATTCAGAAACGAAATTCCGTGAAGGGCGGGAGGGAAGGGGAGGAGGACAGCATCTCTCTACACCCCGCGGGCATCTTCCCCTCACTCGGCCGCCTCCCCCATATAGGCGCAGCAGGCAAATACCGCCCGTGCGTGTGTTCCTACCCACCACCGCCGCTCTACTCTTTGTTTCCTGCGACAGGCGCACCACTGACGACGGTCAATTCTTGTTTCCACCTCGAGACGCCGCTACTTTGACACAACACGGCTAGGTACCCCTCGTGTGTGTGTGTGTATATAGCTACATATCAGCAGGTACAGTATACGAACACTTGAGCGCGGCTGTATTATAATATGTACACAAGTGCATACGCGAGTATAGAGAGACGAGGTTAACACGAGAAAGGTGTCGCGGCTGTGCGAGTGTATTGCGCACATACACACATACGCTCGGCCGTTTTTTGCGCAAGAGAAAGTCCGGGTAGTATAGCGCACACGCTGCTCCTTCGCGGCGTGTATTTACGCGCTGTACGACCGCAGCCGCCACATTTTTCTCTTCTTTCCTGGTCGTTGTCGTGACTTTTCCGCAAAGCGACGTCAGCTGATTGGAGGTTATGTTTTTTCCCGTATTCATTCGTCCGCTATATCCCCTCAGTAGGCGAACAACCTCCCCTACGAGCGAGAGAGAGAGAGAGAGAGAAGTGCATATGGCTGTCGGTATACCTATATCGACATTGGTACGTGCGAGAATCGCCTCGGTGCGGCACACGAGCTGCTCTCTCGTCGTCTATCGAACGTCCGAGCGAGCGAGGAGAGGGATATTGTATTTTGACGTGCTCTTCGCGCGCTGGAGCTATTTCGGCCCCTTGCACAGCGGCTCTCTCTCTCTCTCTCTCTCTCTCTCTCTGCGCAAGGCTTACACGCTTGACTCGGTCTTTTTGCACGCTTTTGGGAATATCTCTATCGGAGTCTCGCCTGCTGCTGCCGTGGGCACATTTGCCACCTATCTGTGCATGCGGGTGAGACCTGCAAGAGAGGAAGTCGTATAGGTACATACACATTACTCGACGTTTTCACGAGCAGAGATGGGAGGATCAAGCGAGCCCGCCGAAGGCGGGCGAAGCTTGATCGAGATTATGCTGAGAGTCTCATTCGAAAGATCACTTGGTAGTACCTAAGCGGTACTACCAAGTGATCGGAGAACGAGAAACGAGGCATAATAGCGCAATTAACGCACGCCCCACGGTCAGGTGAGGCTCTTTTTGCGGACTGCACTGCGGGTCCGGGTGCATTAATTTTAGCACAGACGAGAGAGAGAGAGAGAGAGAGAGAGAGAGAGAGAGAGAGAGAGAGCTTCTCTGTGGACTTCTTTTTGTCCTCTCTGCGTAAAACGCTGCTGTTATGAAAGAGTGCCGGACGCCACCGATGACAGTTAGCACCGCGTATACAACTATACATACAGCGAGTGCTTCTTGTTTTTTTTTTTATTTTTATTACGTTGGATCCGATCGTTAACATGAGTCGGGCTGATTAATGCATGCTCGTGCGGTTTTTTCGCTCACCCAATGAGACGAGATTCACATTTTATGATACGCAGTTTTTTAGTCTCTTGGTTGGTTAGCTTTCTAAATTGTCTTGTATGTATATATATTTATACACTTGTACTTGCTGAGTAAGAATTTGACCAAGTGAATGGACAGTAGAAATGAGATTGTATAAGGAATGATATTTTCAGCTTGTTCGGTTTTCTGGTGCACACTATCTCTGGAAGAGCTAATTCGTCTAAATTAATTAACAAAAAAGTAGCTGAACAGCCAGTAAGCCCAAGCCCAATGAGCAATTTAAGATTTACAGTAGACTGCAAAGAGAGTTAGGAAGGTAAAGTTTACATCTATTTTTAGGATTAGTTAAGCAATATTTTTACTGCTTGCAATATACATATATATTATAAAAATACATTTCAAACACAATGCAATAAAAAGTTATTGTTTCCCATTGCCTCATTAGGTTATCTCTGACAGAATGCAAACTACAAACTATCAAAATCATCATTTTTCGCAGGACAGGTATATAATGCAATAATTGTTTGTTTTAACATCAGCTATGATATTGTGCTTGCATTATGTATACGTATAAGAGCAAGAATCTGTCTGTTATCGTTCTGCGGTGGTTTGATTTTACAAGTTCAATCAGTTCATTCACTTGGCATTATTGATTCCATCATTCGTTTGCTTTCAAATAAAAAAATATGAATGGGCAACTTTTCATGCACTACATGCAAAGCAACCAAATAATGAGTGAAATTGATTTCAAGATTTAAAGAAATCAAAATGTGGCTCTGTTTAGAGAGTTATACCTGTGCAAAAGTTGATCAATGTTAGTTACTTTCCAAGTAGTTCATGCATAAGTGAGCTTCAGGCAGATCTATTAAACCCTTTCCTCTTAGTTTCTACATGAATAAAACTCATGAGTACAATGCGGCATTGAAATAGATATACAGCATAATCAATAAAATTCAATGTAAATACACAACAAGAGAAAATAAAAACTATCTATTAGAGAAATTGCTAAAAAAATATTCTTAGCACTAGGATAAAACCTACCTTACACTGTAATGCTTTTACAAATGATTAATAATTATACTTGTTTTTCCACAGATGTCTGCAGCTCACGTGCCACTGGCCTGGAGGCTCTCATGTGATAATGTACAAAGTTGCAAACCAATGGTTGGACCATGGAGGAATCCTTAAGGGTACAGTAAACTCGAATTTTGACTTCTCAACAGTCATTATATCTGTCATCTCTCAAAACTAGCCCATAGCATCTCTCTTCGAATGCACTTCCATCCTGGAAGATTTTTTCTTGGGAAGGCAGCCAGGGTTATAATCATGTCCATCATAATCAAGCATCGCCCAAACAAGTATTGAGTATCAAGCAAAAATGCAATAAAAGCTTCTTAAATCACTTACTCCCAGCCTGCTAAAGCATAAAGATCTTATAAATGTAAAAATAAGAGAAAACCATCACAATTCTCTCACACTCACCCAGCATGTTCTGTTATTGCAGTTCAGTCGACGACGTCGAAGCTCGGACGAGCGAAAGGCATGTGTGTAAGGAGCAACGCCGCGGAGAACGCGCGACAACGACGACGAGGATGAGCAGCAGCAGCAGTAGCAGCGCCGAGCGTTCGAGTCTGAGCAAGCGCTCGACGGCGCGGACACGTACCGTATCAGGTTCTGAGTCCGAGGCGTCCTGCGGCAGGAGCGGTAATGGCAGCTACGTCCCCGCCACGGCAGCCACGGCGGCCATCGCCGACTCGGACAACGTCAGCAGCAACATCAGCCCGGACCGACTGAAGCGTAAGAAGCGAAGAAAAAATGTCTACGACTTCAGCAAAGATGAAGGCAAGCTCAGGCGACGTGTCCTCGAATCGGGCAGGCGCAAGAAGCTTGAGCACGAGATGATTGATAAGTTCAAGCTAAAGACCGCCTTCGTACAGCTCGTCAGGCTTGAAGATGAGCGTCGGCTGCAGGAGCGGCAACGGCAACAAGAGCAGCAGCTCGTCGCTATTGCTACACAACCAAAGCCCGAGGAAGCGAGGAGAGATGTTGATGAGGAAGAAAAGAGGAAAAATAAGAGGGAAGAAGAAAACAAGGCAGAGGAGCGTCTGCGGCTTCCCGGGTTAACGCTTCCGGCCGAAGTCGACCCGAGGATCTTACAACAGAAGCTTGTTGTCAAGATCAACAAGCACCAGACCGAAAAGCTCCTCCAGAGCAAGCGCCGGCAACAGCAGATCTCCGCCGGTACCAGTGAGTGCGCGGATAGACTGACCGAAAAGTTGACGGACGGTTGCTCGTCGGACAATAGCAACAAGTGTACCAAAAACGCAAACGTTTCGAGTTCTAATAGCGGTAGGAAAGTGGCGCGAATTCCCGTCGATAAAAGTAATAACGATAGGCTTCCCGATAAATTGCTCAAGGACGATTCCAAATGCACGACGGATTCGGCAACGCCGGCCGAGACGAGTGCCGGTGAGAGTCAGCCAGAAAGTTCCAAAAGTTTCGTAAATAGTTGTAAAAGGCAAAAGCGCAACTCGCTCGATCAAAGCAGTAGTGATAAGCAGTCCGTGAATTCGCTCGAAGGCAGACCAAAGTGTCCAGAGGAGGCCGGCGAGAGGCATCCCGAGGGTTCCGCTAAGGATGCCAAGAGGTATTCCAAAAACTTGATTAAGGATGCGAACGAGAAGCAGTCCAGTGTCTCAGCCAGCGGAGATGACAAGAAGGATGATAAGCAGCAGTCAGAGTTACCTTGCGAGAAAAGTAAGAAGGTATCAACTAAGAGTGCTGTTGTCGAGAGTCATCCCAGACCCAGACGAAATTTGGCCAGTAAGAACAGCGAGAGACATTTGGACGATTCTGTTGAGAATAATCAGTCTGATGAACCTCTGGCGCAAAATGAAAAACTTGCCGAGAAAGTGGATAAAAGTATCCAAGATAGTTCCAAAAGTCAGAGTGACAGTCATAAGAAGATCATGCGAAAAGCTGCCGAGAAGCATGAAAGTCATGTTGTAAGCGCAGTCGACAGCAAAACTGACGACGTCAAAAAGTCGGTTGAAGAACGTAGCAGAAAACATTCAAAAAGGTTGGATAGAAAAATTGAGTGTTCCAAAAATGAGACTGATAATAGTAAAAGAGTCGCAAAGAGAGTTGACGATGAAAATGAAAAATCTAGTGGCAATATAACTAAGAGTTGTGTAAACTATATAGTTAATTCTGTTGATGAACCTGAAAAGCTTCCTGAAAAATTAGTTAAAGATGTTAAAGTGTGTTTTGAAAATCAAATTGATAATGTTATAAAACATACGATAATTGCGGGTGTTAAAAGTGACAAACCTACTGAATATGTTCTAGAAAATGATTTAAATGGCACTCAAAATGTTATTGAAGAAATTAGTAATAGTCAATCACAAAGTGTAGATAATAATATTCAGTTTTCCAAAAACTCTAGAGAAAATGATAGAACAGTTCAAAAAGTTTCAAAAGACATTGCACACATTGTTGATGAATCAAATAGCGAGCATTCTAAAAATTCTGACATAAAAGTTACTAAGACTTTAAAAATTGGTATAGAAAATAATAAAAAACAAGATAAGATTAACATAGTCGATGGTCCCAATAAAAAATTTGTTGAAAATTCAATTGATATTCATTCACGTGATACGCCAAATATTGTAGAGATGCCGATTAAAAATGATTCCATCATTGATAAAGAAAGTAAAAATATTCCTGAAATCAATCAAAGATCCAAGAGGCGATTGGCTGCAAAGACCAGGGAAGTTAATACTGATGTTCCAACAGAAGACAAAATATATTGTAAAGAAAATTCCGTCGTTAAAACTAAAGAAAGGCTGAACAAAAATTCGAATAAGGATGTCACTGAGTGCAAGAACAATCTTGAAATTGGTAAAAGAAGAACAAGAAAAGTATCCGAAAAGAAAGATGATCGTTCTGAAACTTTGATAGAGAATAATGCCGACCATGCTCAACAATTGCACGAAGATGGCAAAGAAAAAAATTCTGAAAAGTCAAACATCGAGGAAAATACAAAGTTACAGACTGAAACCATTAAAAAAGTGAAAAGGAAAAGTACTTCAGAAATTGTAGAACATTTTGTTGAAGAAAATCAAAAAGTGCTTCCTGATGAGCCTTCTAAAACTGTTAAAAATTTGTCCAATATTCGAATTGAAAAGAAAATTGCTACTAGATCATCACATCTCAAGCAAGAACAGCATAATGAAAATCCAGTAGAAAATACTTCAACTATAGTAGAAAACAGTGTGTTAGAACACACAGTTAATGTTTCGAGTAATACAGATAAAATGAATTGCGATGCCAATGTTAGTACCAATCCACCACCTGTCAGAAAAAGGGGGCGTCCAAGAAAAGTATTACCTATTTCCAATTTGACAAATGCTGAAGTTCTTGTAAAAAATAATTTAGAATCACATCAAAACTTGGTTGAAAAAATAGACGAGAGGTCTAAACTTTCAAATGAAAGCAAAATGATCACGAGGAAGTCGCTGCATAATAGACATGAGAAACCCACGGAAAATGTAGCCAAGCATGATTCAAATAGTATTGATAAATCTATTGAAATAAATAAAGATCGTTCACAGTTACCTGAAGAATCACAAGAAATAATAAAGATATGCTCGAAAAGTCAGACAGAGAATCAAAAGAGAGTTACTAGAAAATCATCACCCGATAAACACGAAAGGCAAGCTATCGATAATAGTGACAATAAAATTTCTGAAAAAGCGCAGAAAAAAGTAAAGGAGTGTTTGAAGATTCAAAGTGAAGGTCTCAAGCGAGTTTCTACTAGAAAATCAGCTCCCGATAATCATGAGAAACATCCTGAAAATTTTGTTGTGAATAACTTAGAGTTAGCGCAAAATGCAACCGACGACCATGATCAAATTCTCTCTGAAAAATTAGATAATAAGGAAAATTCCAAAACTCAGATTGAGATAAAGTCGAGAATTACAAGATGTTTACCTATCAAACGAGACAGACAATCTAAAAATTTAGTGGAAAACAATGTGGACTGTATACAAACGCTGGTCGTCGAAAATAGAGACAAAAGTTCGGAAAATTTAGTTAATAATCATAAAGTTTTTCCTAATACTAAAAAACTTCGAAAAAATTCCATCGATAAAACTAATGAAACTAATTCTGAATTTTCCATTGAAAATGATATTACATCTGCACATGGTATAAGTGATGAAAATATAGATAATCATACTAAAGCTCCCGAAGATGAAATTAATAAGAAAACCAAAAGGAATTGTGTTTCTAAGCATGCTCAAAATAATACTGATAATAATCTTCCAGATCCTCAATACTTGATAGACTCAACTGATGGAAAACTAGCTTCTACAGATGAGAACAATATATATTCAATGGACGTTGTCACGGAATATAGTGAAAGTGGAAGACAATCTGAAGAATTTGATAAGAATATCAAAAACTTACCAAATGGTCGCATCGACTGCGAGTTTGCAAAAAGTCTTGCAGAGGAAATTTTAAGTTGTGCAGAACGTTTGATCGAAAGTAACGAATTGTGTAAAAATGTTTTAGCTGATGTAGAAAATAATAAAGGACCAAAGATGGATGCAGAAACACATGCTGAAGAGTCAGAAAAGGAAGATACAGATGATCAAAGCTTAGCTAACAGATATCAAAAAGAAATAGAAAGTATTTGTCAAAACCGCAAAGAATCCGCAGATAATGATAATAGCAAGTGTGAGTCTGTAAATCAAGATGCGATATGCTGTCCCAAGAAGATTGTTCCAGAGCAAACTCTTGAAACTAGTGAAATTCAGTTTAAACAATGTGCAGAACAGAGCTCTGAACCTTCAGATAATTTGCATTCGGAAGTCAATGTGAGTACAATACAGTCAGATTACGAATCCATTGAAAACCCCAGTAAAAGTTTTGTTGCATACAATGAAATGAACTCTCTGGTAAGCATAGGAGCAAGTACTACAAATTCAATGTTTACTGAAGATTTTGATGAAGTTATCAAGTATTTCTGCATACCGGCAAAGAATAAGATTCGGAATAATGATGTGTGTCAAACGTTGAAAGAAAGCGTTGGTGATTTTCCAGAACCAACAATGAACGGTATCGACATCAATAGTTCTTTAGAGAACACACTTGATGCTTTTGAAATTAAGAAGACCGAGAACAGGAAAAACATCAGATCGGCTCTTACGGAGAATGCCATCGATACGTTTGGATCGCAGTTCGTACCTCGTGTAGATGAAGCGGTAAAACTTTCAAGCACTCTTTCCGAAATTGATGCAGAAGATTCTGTACATAATCATGAAACAACACTGTTGGAATTAAGGAAAAAATGTACCGAGAACTTGGAGCGGCGATGCTCTGCATCTCAAGAAAATTTTACCGACAGTCCAGCTTATCAAATCTTACCTGCTGAAGATTCCGGTGATGTTGAGAGCGATAAAAGTTCGTCATCCTCCGACAGCTCTGGCGAGAATGGCGAAACGGAGAGCGAGGAAGGTAACTACCCAGATAGTGTCGATAGCGACGAGAACCTCGCAGACCGTCTAGCCCAGTTGCACAATTTGGAAATTCCACCTCTCAACTCTTCTGACGACGCGGACTCCGGCGTTCAAACTACCGCTGAAGAGCATCACCAACATAAACGCATTGATAAGATCGTTCTGCGATGTCCACGTCATTCCTTCCTCGAGATGAACGCAATTCCTGCCACAGCAAAACTGGAGTTTGACTGTAAAGATTGCGATAAAAGCTTTGTAAGTAATCGAGAACTGCGAAAACACATAAAAGTTCAGCATCGTCAGCGCCTTGTCATCAAGATTCGTAAGACCGACGAGAACAAGCACGCTGCGCATATTGTCGAGCAGCCTGTACCCAAGCGACTTTCGAAAGAGCAAGAGGATGATGACGAAGACGAAGGTAACGCTTCGGCTAGTCCTGAAAAGCTCGACGAGGATGAGCTTGCACGCTCCAATGAGGACGAGCGAATCACAGAGGGTGATATCAAGATCATCGTGCGTAAGGAGGGTGGTTCCAAGAACTCGCACGTTATTAAGGAGATCAAAATCACGCCAAAGTCAAACTCCGATGGCGGTAACAGTACTCGCATTCCCGGCTCCTCTCCAGCTAGATCCGACTTCGGTAGTGGTTGCGGCAGTTCTCGTATACCCGGAAGCTCACCAGCTCGTTCGGATTTGGGTAGTAGTATAGGTGGAGGTAATAGCTGCAGAATGCCTGGAAACTCACCGGCGAGATTTGATATAGCACCCGTGACAAATCCCGTAAAACGCGGTCGTGGCCGCCCAAAAAAGTATCCGATTTTCACTGAAGCTGAACTAATTGCTAAACACCTTGGATCTCCGACAAATTCGCAAGTAAACAACGGCGCAACAAGCGCGAGGAAGAAAAAAGACGAGTCACCATTCATTGTTGAGGGCATATTTGGCAAGAGAAACGAGGACGAGCCACTGTTCGAGGCAGTAGAATCGATAGTAGTTAGACCAGAATTTTTATTGGACTCTCCTCGGAACGATGCTATTGCCGAGACTTCGCTCAAAATTAATGATAATCACGCTGAGAACCAAGCGATCACGCCGAGTCCCGCAGTCGAAGAGGCACCAAGGTTAGAGCAGCCAATTGTGGTTAAAGATACTGGAACGGTCGAACCTTGCATCAAGAGAAAACGCGGAAGAACGCTGTCTCAAGAAAGTTTGATCTCAGCCGAGGCTATTGCTGCAGCTATTGTACAAGAAGAGAAGAAGCGCAAAGTAGCGGCTGAAGGTGGTACAGAGTCAGGAGAAAAGGAGTTTGCAGATAAATCCAGGATCAGTCTAATGCCGGAACGTAGTGTCAGTGAACCGGATTTGCGCGCCAAATACCATATCACAAAAGAGCTAGTCGTACAATTGATTAAGTTAGACACAGTTCCTAAAGAAAATGAAGACGATAGCGCTGATGATCCGGTTGACGACGAGACTGAGCCGACGAACGCTAACAACGATGGGGAAGCTGAATCTGCAGATTCAGTGGAAGAGACGCCTCAGAGAAAGACCAAGCCGAAAATAATTGAGAGCGAATTAATAGAGGTGGGTGGTAACCCAGAACCCGATATTAGAACTGTCATTAGGTTGAATCTTAGACGAAAGCTCGAGAGTAACAATAACAACTTGGTCGTCGTTAACAGTATAGAGAAGTGCCTCACGCCCTCGACGAGCGACAGTCCGCAACACGTAGCTAAGCCAGACGAAATTGCAAGTGCCGATAATAATGATGCGACTGAGGAGAGTAATGTGCCTATGGAAATTCAAGCAGCACCTCAGGTTGCCGAAAATCAAACGCAATTAGAATTGCAAGCTCAGCTAGAACTGCAGCCGCAGTTACAGCCAGAACTGCAACTGCAGCTACAGTCAGAACTGCAGCCGCAGCTACAGCCCGAACTGCAGCCGCAGCTACAGCCAGAACTGCAGCCGCAGCTACAGCCAGAATTGCAGCAGCAAACGCTATTACAGTTGGCGGAAATGCCGGCAAAGCCATCGACGAGTAAGAATAGCTGCGGTGACTGCAACTGCGAATTCCATATTGACGATGATTTCGATGCGTTCGAAGATAACCAAACTCTTGTTCCAGAATCTGAGCAACAGCTGATTGCTGTGCCACAACCTCCAATGATTGAGATGTCTATGGTCGATACGGGCTCGGAAGCAAAGCTTCACATGCTCATGAATGCACAGACAGCTTGTGACTCAGTCAACAACATCAACCCCACAGTCGTATCTCAGTCATTGCACTTTCACTCTCAGGTCCAAGGCCAACCACAAGTACAGCCTCAGGTTCAAGTTCAGATTCCGCTCTCACCGTTAATTAGGCACCGAGTCCAGTATCAACCTCAGCAGATCCAACCTCAGGTACAACAGCTGCCACAAGCTCAAATTCAGCTATCATCACAGCTGCCGCTAACACCATTAACCCATATCCAGATGCCACCGCAGTCACAGGTTCCTGTACCATCGCAGACACAAGTTCAGCTGCCACCGCAGGCGCAGGTTCCTGTACCATCGCAGACACAAGTTCAGCTGCCACCGCAGGCGCAGGTTCCTGTACCATCGCAGACACAAGTTCAGCTCCCACAGCAGGCGCAGGTCCAACTACCGCCGCACCCTCAACTTCTGCAACTACAACAAGCAACTGAGAGTATCCAAGCGCAAATCCAGTTACCACCGCAGGCCCAGCTAGTCCAATTGAATCAATCGCAGCAGTTCTGCATTCTTTTCTTCCCCGAATCAGATGGTAGCAATTCTGCTAAAGACAGACCAACAACGGCAACGATAGTCAATTTTCAGCCGGTCCCTGACAATGAGATCGCTAATAAGCCGCTAATCTACATGCCCACAACGCCTACTAAAATTTCAATTGACGATCACGCTAAGCAGTATGTCTGCACCACCTGTTCACAGGTCCTCGATATCATTGGAAGACTAGAGGCTAGCCTTGGCATGACTGAGGAGGATAAAAGTGTCATCAAGTGTCCATACTGCTCGAACCACTTCCAGTCGCTGTTCTACCTTGAATATCACATGATGCAGGAGCATCTCAAGTGCGAGAACGAGAAGCAGTGCCGACACGCGAGTTTCAGCAACCTGCGTATTCCTTCCCACGAGGTAGCTTCCGAATTCGAAATCTACATCACGTTCGCGCTCAAATGTCGCAGCTGCTACGACATCTTCAACACAGTGTTGCAACTTAACGACCATGTGATGCACAAACACAAGACCCTTGTACGGTTGAAGCCGTCTTCTCCGCCTTTCCCGGCTGCACCGTCTGCGGGACCAGCGTTTCCTCCAGGCTCGCCGTTCGTACGGAAAAACAGTGGTCCTACTCACGTGGCTGTGCTTCAGTGTCCCAGCGACTGCGTCTGTCGCATTGGCATCCGGAGCACTGACAGTCCGCTTCAGCGACAGCAGATGCTCAAACGTTGTCCGAATGCCATGCGTCGTCTGGAGAAGATTGAACCCGCAGCTTATGAGGTTTATACATGCACGCTTTGCAAGAGTACATTCCTGATGAAAGACGAAGTGGTGGATCATCTGATGAAGATGCACGAGGTCTCTTGTAAATATCCTTGCTACACCTGTCTGACAAGCTTCCGCAGTTTACAAATGCAGGAGAATCATCGCTGCTCCGAAACGACGCTCCAGGACCTCGACAAACTCCTGAGCATCGCCATCTTGCCGGTCAATGTTAGTAGCTCTAGTAAAGACGATCGCTCCAAGTATCTGGAGCGCGAGGACTCGTCTACCGACGAGTACGACGCAATTAAAACAGCAGCTGCTACAGCAAGTAACAATACGCCCTCGTCCGCAGCCACGCAGCCGGCTTCGAATGGCTACAAGCGAAAGAACGGCGAGACTGTTGCGGCATTGCAGAACTTTTTAATGGCAAATGCGGCAAAAAGAGCAAAATTCGCATCTGAGCCGATGACGACAGTCCAGATAGCGAGTTACAGAAGGAGAAGAGTGTGTCCCAAGTGTAAGCTTAAGTTTGCTAACAGACAGGCTTTGCAACATCATGTTGTCTACGATCACGTGCTAAAGGGAGACGTTAACGTAGGACCTAGGAAAATCGCAATTGATTTGCTGAGAATACTCACCGCTGATTGTACGGATGGTGAAAGTACGAGCGAAATAAATGAAATACTGAAAGGACTTAGCAACGAGGACGCCAACTTAGTGAAGAATTTGATGTCACTCAATATGGACGAAGAGAACAGATGGGAAAGCAGTAACGGCAATGATTCGACCAATGGCCTAGAGGTTGCGCAGTGCAGCAATTGTAAGACGAAAATCACACTGGCTGCAGAGACTGGTAAGAAATATTTCATTTATATTTTAGTTTCTCTTTGTGAAATAACGTTATATGTAAAATGCAGGCGTATCTTCAATCTTTTGCAGTTTATTGCACCGAAAAACAAATGGCTTCGTAATTAATCCAAATAACTTAAGAAGTCAATAAAATGCATAAATTCACATTTAATTCCTACTTTTAAAAAATTGTTATTTTTAGTATTTCATACCTTTTCATTTTTACATATGACTAATACCTGTTTATAACTTTAGGCAATCCTTCGGAACAGAACAACCATCAGCAGTCCAATGCAGAGTCTACCAAGCTCTTACTTTGTGAAGGCTGTGAGAATGGCGGTCCGAAGACACGTCGCCGCACTGTCGTCAACAATGGCCACCACGACATTAAAAATACGATAACGGATGCTCAAGGTCAGCCGCTAGCAATCATACATCCGTATGCTTGCAAAAAGTGCTCCGAATCATTTCCTTCTCTCCTGGAGTTAAAGTTCCACAAGCGCAGTACTCACAATGTGGATTGCGATATCTGCAAAAGGTCATTTACCTCCTTGCGTATGCTTGAGAAACATAAGAAGACTCACCGTGAGTCCAGCCTCGAAGACTCGTCCAAAACAACCACGGAGGATGACAATACAAGCAGCAGTCAGATTGTTAGTGAAAGCAGCAAGGACAACAGTGAGGCAAACGACTCGCTCAACGAAAAGGCAAATTCGTCGAACCGACGCGACTCGTCCGATAGCAGTAGCGGCACTTCCAAAGAGCCTGAAGAACAGCCTCTTAATTGCTCTTTTTGTGAGGAGGTCTGCTCGTCAAAAGTCAGCCTGAAGAATCATCTGAAGCGCGAGCACGGACGACGCGCTTCTATTTGTCAATTTTGCAACGGTCTGCTAATAGATACGAGTGAGGTGCGTCATATGCTAGACTATCACATCGTCCCGAGCAAATCCACTTCACGCAGCATTCTCGCCAAAAGCAACGGCACCATCCTCCATTGCGAGGCCAGTTGCATGCAAGATGACGTAGAAGAGCTCGTACGCACTCTTGGGAAGCACAGACTGCAATCGCTTATGATGTACCACGACTTCGAGGGCAAGTGTAATAACGCAATAATGCGGTGTCCAATGTGTCCAGAGTTGTTTGCCACGCGGGAGTCCTGCAGATTTCACTACGTCTGGATTCACGATGACACTTGCCTGCTATGCGACGAAACATTCAGATCGGGCAGCAGTGCCTTCCAGCACAAAGTAGATGCGCACACTTCCACCGCAAGTTACCTTTGGTGCATACAACGTCTTGTCACCGCCATCGTTTACACTCTGAGGCTCGATCCTGACCAGCCATCGCATGTACTGTACCAGATGCTTGCCATGAGGATTGAGAATGAAGAGGCCGCTGTTTTGCAGGCTGAGCAGGTAACTGTGAGAGGCGCAACTGGAACTACCGAAAAGACTGGCAGCGAGGAGCCGGCCACTGATCCCGAACGCTTTGGCCTGGAGGCTGTTGTACTGAGCGAGGATCAGCTGCCCGACTCTAGCAACATAATTGAAGTTGTCATTGGTAAGGAAGACTCAGAGGACGACCTCCTATCCATGCTTAATTTGTCGCCAAGCTACGAGAGCTGCAGCGAGCAGCACAGGATGCCCAATGCCGGATCAGCTCCGCCCGAGGAAGAAGAAGACGAAGAGACTGTAGCTGCCGCTGCAGTAGCTGCGATGGCCGTCAGTTCGGCGCCGACAACACCTATCCTGAGCTCAGCAGCGGCTTCAGTGACAACGACGCCGACAGGACCAACGGCCAGTCCTGTTGTTGATAATTACGTCACTTCGGGTGTGTGTAAATATAGGCTTGAAAACGACGAGGAGCAACTCGTTCTGGTCGTTACCGATGACGATCTCGTCACCTTCAGGGACGATATTGGCAGCTTGGCTGAAAGAATAAGCACGACCTGTGACTCGCTGACTCTCGACGAGATCACCGAGATGCTCAGGGCCTACTTCGAAAGCGTCAACGGTGTGACGAGCAGTGGCGCGGGCGCGTGAGACAAACTGCATCTGCTATTCCTTCATTCTGTGCGTGTGCAATCTTTGAAGACTTGAGAAGAGGGAAACAAAAACTGAGTTAGCGCGTAATCGTGTTCAATATGTATAATGTATAATGTAATAACGATTTGACGGTGATTCCCCCGATGTTTTTTCGATTTATCTCTATCTCTTTATATAAATATATATATATATATATAGCTGTCCCTTGTCTCTCCGAAATATTTCTACTACTTTTACCCGAGCGATTTAAATGAGGAGAATGATTATGAGATATGTACGCGTGATACATACCTTGATGACGCCTGGCTGGGAAATTTCGTTGCAAAAACAGTGATAAACATTGTTAAGCCGCGTTTTTGGTTGATGGATATAGATTGTTGAAAGTCGTTTTGGTTCTCCTTTAATTCTAGCGCGCAACATGAGGGAATCTGAAACTATGTTCATTAATGAGCATAACGAGAGTAGCGCTGATCTCGGTGTTAATTGTTAAAATAAAAAACAGTGGTATGTAAATTGTGAATGAATTTGCGCTATTATCGAGCGAGAATTTATTATTGTTCCAAACTGATGCAGCCAGAATTAAACGAATACATAATACTTATGGACTTTGGTCACGATAAACGATGTTCTCAGTTAAAACTGAAGTTATTGATTATCATAAGCAAATTGCAGGTTCTAGTTGCATCAATGGTAGATCTCTTTATCCGACGCATAAAAAATTAAATATAATTAATTGATAGTCATCCAAGTATCAAAATAAAATCGCATGTTTTAGATCTGATGTTATGTACAGCTCTGAGGTACAACTAACGACAATTTTCACATGTAAAATTTTAGTTGCGATTGAACGGCAGCAAGCAGAGCTTGCCAACGCTTGTATTTGAAAATCATGATTTTTTACACGCTTTCTGGATCGTATGGAATGCTCATAATTAACTTTAATTTTAACAATTGATATATAATCAGCCTTGACCAAAAGAGTTAGGAATAATTTATTTTCTAAATATATGAAAATTGTTTTCAATGAAATGTTCCATCCAGGGTATCTAAACATATAAATATTTTTTCATTTTTTTCAAAGGCCAGCGAGAGTCCAGTATTTTCTTTTCTTTATTTTTTCTATTTTATTTCTCCTCTCAACCTTCTTACTTATTTTTTCGTTCGTTTTTAATTGTTGATACGAAAACGAGGCAAGGTTGGGTGCCTTTTTTTCGAATTTTCCTGTCCGTGTGTGAGGCAAAGGTGCAGAGAAATTTTTGCCATCGGACTGGATGACTTTAATCATAGGATTCAACTGTTTTGCAATTTTTTTTCGTTGGTTGAATATATACATAAGATATAAACGTGTATGTACAGTTCTTGATAATGATGAATATTATTAAAAAGAAAAAAATGAGAAACGTTTGTATCCAACTAAGAGTATAGAGCTTTCCTACGTACGTTCGTTACGTTTTTGTTTACATTCGACATTTTTATAATGAATAGTAGAAATGAAAAAAATATAAAAAGTACTACGAGAAACCGCCATAATTTACACCTGCGAATTATCAACGCAATTGTAACAGTTATTGTCAGCGAATAAAATTCTTCAGATATTTCGTAGTTTCGATATGATTCTCTTATCCCATCACCCAAAAAATAAAATTTTCCTTTAATTTACTAAACTATTATTTACTAAACTATGTTTATGAATGCTTCCATGGCTATCACACATAATACATAATTTTTATTAGTAAAATATAATTTTATTTACGTAATACACGGAATTGTGTCTTAAAAAGTCATATAGATTGTTTACTTTTTTGATACTTTTATTCAAGTTTTTATGACTCATTTTATATAAGATGATAAATTCAAAAGTGACAGGCAACGCTATTCACCTATTGCAGTAGTTGCAATTTCAATACCGACGAGCGGTAATCGCGAGAAACGAATAATAAAAAGGGGAGAGAGGGTAAATCCAATATGGCTTCGCACGTGGGCATGTTTACATATCTATATCCGCGACAGCTATAGGTATACTCGTTACGTACATTTTTCCCGCCCACATTCCAGCGGCGTCTGTATGTAATGTATTCACGGTCCAAACGAGTCTACAGCGAAGTCGTGACGGTCATAATCTAAGAAGCATCTCTCGGTGAAAAATAATGACCGTAAACTTCTCTCCAGCCAAAAATCTGCCAATAATACCTAGTCGACGCAAGGGAGGCATTGTCGCGACGAAAGTTCATTGGCACACGATGTCCGCGTCCGGACCGGCAGCAACTATGCCAAACGTCAAATTATTTTACACGAAGCAGAGAGAATCGACTTCTAAGCGTTTTACCTGTCGGAAGTGATAAAGAAAGGAAAGTGCGAAAATGGAACCCGTTGAGAGCTTTATGGAGATGCTCGCAAGAGCCTGGCGCGACGATGACAAACAAGTGTTGAGGAGGATTTTCGGCAATGCGCCCGGCCACTTGCAGAGTGTGCCCAATAAGTACAGAGGTGACGATTGTTGTTGTTTATTTTTGTTTGTTATTCACGAATCAGCAAATCACTCATTGGATTACTTATTAATTGGAAAAAAAAGTTTACTTAATTTTTGCGATTTTTGTTTGTTGGATTCAGTTGGTTCGTCATTTTAACTACTTATTTTTTCATATTTTTTAACAAGAATTGCACTAATTTCTGTAGTATTTGGAAATAATCGATAAAATTTTCAATTTAAATGCTAGTTTTAGGTTAGTAATGTCACAGACAATGGTGCATCAAAGCTTCCATAACATGATACAGACAATTAATTTAAAAGCACCTTTGATTGTAATTTTAATTGTAAGACTATAGCAACCAATTATTATTAATTTTTCAGAAACTGTTTTGAGAATGATTTTTGATAAGAATAAGGGAATCTTTAAGTTTATCAACTCAGTATTAGATATGCAAGCACCTTGCATAAACCAATATGATGAAGTTCTAAAACAAGTTTTTCACTTACTACAATTCATTATGCAGTTTTTCAAATTGGAATATGAAGCATATATTTTGTTAACCAAGGTATGCAGAACAGATTTTGAATATTTATTCATCATTTGATATGTTATTTATAATATAATTACAGGTTGTTTGTCTACGCTGCATTAAAGAACATTTTTCTTTGGCTGTTAAAATAGAAGCTAGTAAAACTTTTAAATTATTAATTCAACTTTTTCATGCATATGATTTAAAATTGGATGAAATTGTTGAACTTTACAAAGGTCTGTATTCTTTGTGATAAAATTACTTACAAGATTAATTCATTAAATGTACTGTATTTTTCTCTTTCTTTGTAGACGAAAAAGTATTCATTATTGTTGTTGGTGCTATTGCCAAATATTGTCCTAAAACAAATAATTTGGAAAGTCTAGCTGACTCTATTTATTTAAAACTGCTTATGGAATTAAATGAACAAGTAAATGCGAATGTCAATATGTTAAAAAAAATACAATATTCATTTCTGTGATCAGCAATTTAATTTTTAAAATTTGTTTTTAGTGCAAACTCTCAGGAAGATTGCAACAACATGAATATATAAAGGTTTATCTAGATTGTTTTTCAGATATGATAATGAATTTCAAACCTTTTAAAGAAAGTTCTAACTCTGATTATTATAAGAAATTATATGATATTTTTTCATTGTTATGTGAGCACCATAGTACTTCAGAGATAATAAATGAAATAATTTTAGTTCTGATTAGTCAAATACAGCAGTTCTCAACTTATATTTTCAAGGACTACAAAAAGTGGCACAATCTGTTTCAATATTTTTGTAACAGCGATCCAATTATTGGTGAAGATGCAACAAAAGCATTTTACAAAATTATGTCTTTGCAACTAATAGAAACATACGATGAAGATATTTTTTTTGTAATTACACTTAGTCTACTTCTTTTTTTTTAACAATAATTTATTTCGTATTAATTTGGTTTTTTGTTTTTTAGAATTTCAAAAACTATTTTTCAACGAAACTGAGTGATGAGAAGTTATCGTGTAATGAATTAAGTTTGGTAATATATGGCTTTGGATATTTTTCTGCTGTGTACGCAAAGTATTCACCATTAGAGCTTGATGAAGTCTTCCAAAAAATTTCCTACCAAACTATTTCTTTCCCTGCAAAGTAAGATTTCACCTTATGTGTAATTAATAGCTGGAAATATTTAAATAAAATATCTATATTTTTTAATTTTCACAGAAAAAACGATGTTCAAATTATTCAAATGCTGCCATGTTATTTACAAGCTGTTACACAAATTTCAAATTATATGCCCAGCTTTAAAACTTCTCATCTTGATATAGCGATAAAGCTCAGTGTTTTTATCTTTGAAAATTTTCCAGAACTCGATGATAGGAATAAATGTAATGCAATAAAAGCACTTAAAATTACTTTTAAAAATATTTACAAGTTGGAACAAATCTTTCAACGACAATATTTCGATCGTTTGTGTAAGTATTAATTCCTGTTAGAAAATTTTTAATTTCATGTATGGTTTTCAAGAACTTCATCTATATTTTCAGTTTACAAACGAATTGTATGGTCGTGTTCACATCCTTTGTTCATCGATGTTGAGCTTCAGCAAGAAATTCAGAATCTTTCAGAGAATCCTGTTTTTTGTTACAAAGACTCATTGCAACTTTGGCATGGACTGTTGAAAACACATAAGCATGATGAAATATTAGTCAAAAATATCTTCAAAGAAGTTATCTCAGTTCTATTTAATTTTATTGAAAATTTGAATTTGACTGTCAAGTCTCAGCAAAATAAGTTTCGACCGGATGTATCTTTATCTCATAAAGCGTTAAACGAAGCTCATTTTCGATATTTTGTAAATCTTGTTGATTTATATGTAGACATATTTAAGGAAGTAGAAGTTAGCTTACTTCAAGTGCACGTAGAAAGATGTTTAAGGTATTTTATAAATTGTTCCTATAAGCATCCAATAGTTTCCGGCTTCTACAAGCTGATTGAAGCTATTTTTAAAAAATTAGATAATCTCTACAATTATGAAACTCACTTTCATAAGTATACACGCGAATTAATTTCGCAATATCTAGTAGACGTTCTACAACGAATAAGTGGATTTTCGGATGAATTGCTATTATCTTGTACATATTTAGTTTTTAGCACTCCATTATTTTTCATCAGAGATATAATTGATGAAACCATTTCCGTCTTTGAAATCGCTTTCAAAATTGGTTTAAAGAATAATATTCCGTTAACATTTCATGCATTGGAAACATTAGAAAAATGGAGTAGTAGTTTTAAGGTTGAATACTTGCATGAAGTTTGTAAAAATGTAATAGTTTACATTGAGCCATACTTTGCAATGCAACCAAATTTTGAAGATGAAAAAGATAAAAGTGTGGAAGCACTTAAAAAAAAAATTCTTTCTCTCTACAGTTCACTTGACCAGAAAATTGTAATGAATATCATCAATGAAAAATCGATTGATACAGATTTACTGTGGACCAAAAAAAAAATACTACTATTCAAACTTCATTTCACTGACATTCAGTTTGAAATTAGTTTTGATAAATTTATGTCCAGGGTTATTGAACTTACAGAGACTGAAAACAGAAGGAAAAAGATTTCTGCATGTGAATTTTTGCACGTCCTTGTTACCCTTTTATTGGGAAGGAAAGTCACTGATTGCTGTTTTAAAAATCTATTTTATGTAGTTTTAAAGCTAGGATGTGATATGGATGACACAGTATGGAATTTATACCATCCATTAGTAATTCAACTAACTCATTATCTGAGTTCCAAACAAATGATAGAGTCAAAAGTTTCTCAAGAGTTTATAAATTCATTGTTTGATGGTTTAAGCCAAGAATTCAATCCTTCTTTACGAGATTATTGTGGTATCTGTTTGAAAGAATTTGTACGCTGGATGATAAAGCAATCACCAGGAAATGATTCTTCTAAGTCTACAAACTTTAGCGATCTTTTCAATCGAATAATAAATTTTGCACTTCATCAATCAAACAACAAAAAATTGGCTGCTGTAATAGCATTTAATTATTTATACATAATTCTTGAAGGAAGCATTAGTGTAATAAACACATACTGGTTGGAATTCCTGTATGCATTTGTTAAATGTTTAGAAAAGTGCAATGACATAAGAGTTGTCAGTGCTCTTAATAACGTAGAAAGTGTTATAGGAGTAACACAAGGTATACTAAATGCAAAGAGTTTTGATAGGAGAAGGCACATAGAATTTTCAAGTGAAACTCTTCGAGGTGCTACTATGTGGCTCTTTTCTCAGTGCGGCGTGTTGAATGCACATTGTAGAAAAAAAAGCATGCAACTTTTTGAGAATCTCTGTGTACTTGTTACTGGGTGTAAATACGTAAAAGACTTCATTAGTTCCTGTGGCATTGGCTGTGTAAATGCAATAGCTCTTAAGAATTTAGATGAACATTTCGAGAGTATTAATGTAAAAAATACAAAGACTTTTTTAAGAAGTTTAGATTTTTACATTTGGATGTTCAAGAAAAAATATTTAACACCAAAATGTGTTTTACTAGTTGAAAATGATAGTGAAGAAGAAGGTATTTTCTTGAGATTTTTTACGAAATTCGTATCAAAATTTATTGATAACAATATCAAAGACATTATAAAAACAACGACCAATAGTTATAAAGAAGCTGAAGAACTGAATGATTCTCTGAATGCAGTCATGTTAAAGATCATCGAATTCACATCAGTAGTATTAGAAACCGAAGTGAGTATCACACGAATTATTTAAAATGTGCTCATTTTAACAAAATTAACACAATTAATGATCATTTTTAGGAAGAGAGATTGGAACAAATTTTAAAAAATCTTTGGAATAAAAATCTAAACATATTGATATCACGTTTTACGCTTTGCCCTCGCGAACTTGGACTGACTAGTAAATCGCTCCAAACTTTGCCATCTCACATACTGGGCAACTGGTTTCGCTTGATAATGAAAAAGCTACCGGAACCTTATTTAAAGGAATTAAAAGAGAACTTTTTCAATGAAAAGACTGAAGACTGCAAAAATTTTGTCAACATTTCAGAAATTATTAGCCTTAAAAAGGACGTCCAATCTCTTGGCGATTTCGTGTACGGTATGATGCTCCTGAGGAACTGCAATTTTTACAATCCTGAAAAAGAGGTATAACTTATTTTATTGCATGAATGTGTTTTTAATAATGCAAGGGAAAATTTATTAATTTTAATAATCGTGTTTTAGCACGAGCTTTCCATAGACTATTCGAAAAAGATAATTTTAAGCATTTTTGAAGGTCTCAAAGTTGTGAAAATGAACGGTTACGCTAATACAAAAGCGGAAACTAACATTACAACGTATTTGAAAGATCTTCTACGATTTTTCCTCTTAGAATATAAGGTAAATTAAAGAAGAAGTATGTTTTTTATATAAAACTCTTGCATACCTAAGATACTTACAGATAATCAATCTTTTAGCCCGAGCTTATCGAATGTGTGGTGGATCTAATCACCAACGATCCATCCTTCGCCTCCTCCTCTGATTCCACCACGGGTTACTATGAAGAATTCTACGAGCCACTAAAAGTACCAATCTTTCAGTGCATGCTAAAGGACCCACCTCTTAGTCTGCGTATCCTCGATTCAAAGCTGCGTGACTCTCCAGACAAGTTGTTCCCTCTCATTGAAAATCTACTCTACTTCGCACAAAGCTATCACACAAATCAATCCGATATGTTGGCTAACGAAGTAATCAAGAATTGTGATAATTACCGAGCATTACTTGGCGAAAACGATCGTCGACTAGACAGGTTCTTTAGCCTCAATACGATAGCCGTGGACTTGAATCCTATGGACGTGATGCCGGCTGATGGTACGCCTAGCGGGTTGTACGGATGGATCCTCGAAGAGTTTAACAAAGCCGAGAACCTGGGGCGCAAAGCTGTCATCATCGAGAGATTTCTCATCTGCATGACTGACGAAACGAGCAAACAAAATCCGGATCTAACTTTGGTATTATGGAATCTCAGACCCGGTAATACGGAAACTTGGCTACGCGAACTTCGAGCCAGTGAGATCGAAAGATCTCGAGCTGTCCAATGTTTAAGATCTCTACTAAAAATGCTATTGGTAACCAAGTCCTGGATAGTCTTCGAAGGCCTTATCAAATACGCAGCTGGTGCTTGCAAGCTTTTTGCGAAAGAAAGTATAGCTGAACACGTTAAATCCTACTTCACTTCAATTGTCGCCGACAGTATATACCAGCTGCTCGGTAGTATCTATCAGATCTTCCAAGACACGACGATCTTTGACGTAAACGAACGGCTGGATATCCTCGAGTATTTCTTACTACCATCGTTGGAGGCTTGTCGCGTGTCTGTCGTTGGCAAATTTTACGAGCATACGCGCGTAGAACTCACTAATATCCTGACCAACGGTCTGAATGAGTTAGACCAGACTGAACGCAATCAGAGTCTTGTGAGCCGGATAGGGAGTTTCAGAATCTTCGAGCTAATGTTCGGTAGGCTGACGAGTCCAGCTAAAGGGTCGGTGGATCTACTGCTGTTGGACAAGAGTCTCGAGGTCCGCAGCTTTTCTTCTACCGCCACAGATGATAAAGAAATCGTCAGATTGCTTCACTGCGCAGCCTTAAACTGTTGCATTGCAGTAGTCGGTTCTAAAGGGGATGACGAAAAACATGCGGTTGTATTCCGAGAGATACCCGAAAATAATATTCTCTTCTGGGAGCGGATCGTCGACTGCGAGAGAAAGTACAATTTTCAACCAGGGCTGCAACGCTTAACGAAAAGAACAATCAATATACGCAGGACCCCCGAAGACCTGCAGATACCGATCGAGCCAACATTCGATTTCTACTTCAGCCGATACGATCCGACAGATATCGATTTTAACAAGAGCAATAATCCAACAGACCGAAGACAATCACTGAGTCTTGAAGAAGACGAGTTCAACGAGCACGAATGCACGGCGATGATCACTGGCGCGATCATCCATCTATCTAAATCGATGACACGATTGCCTGATGTAGGCGATGAGGTGGCCGAAACTGACCTGCCCTTGTGGCTTCTTTGCTTCAGAGGCGCCTTTAACACCAGTCAAGATAACGTCAGGCTTCTACTAATGAGGATCGTAAGCAACGCTAGGAATGTCTTTGTCCCTTACCTCAGATCGATGTTCGAGGAACTTGCAAAAACCGTAACTCATTATCTAAAAGAGAACCCGCTGAACTATCTCGTTAGAAACATTTTGTTTATATTCATAGAATGTAAGTACGATTTGAAGAGCCAGCAGGAGGTATCGATAGCTCAGAAGCTTTTTGAAGCTGTGATCGATAGATCAATGGATGAGGACGACAAAGTCCGTCTCTATAACGTTCATATACTGGAAGGTCTTGTTAACATGTGGGAGGAACGATTACAGACGCCAAATAATCTGGAAACAATCATTGCCAGAGAAGGAGAGCTGTCGATCAAGATTGTGCTCATGCTGTTTAGGCATCGCATTGACATTGATAATCTGATCAAGAAGCGCGAGGTGCACAAGCTCGTGAGAAAACTGATGTTCAAGTGGCAGGAGCCTACTGCGCCTCAAGCGTTTGAAACTTTGGGCTGGATCATGAGATCTATCACGGACGAACAGAGAGACGTTTTGATCAAAGACGATCTCGTGGATTTATTCGTCGATATGCAAAGGTATGTTCATTCAAGAATTTTGTAAAATTTTGAAAAAAATTGATAATTTCTATATGTTTAGATTAAGCAAAGACATCTGCGTCCGTAATTTCTATCTCACCTTCATCGGTTGTCCCGTTTTATCCACACGCGAGGAGTTGCGTCAATTCAGAGATCCAGTGCCACTAGAAAATGATGAACGTCGGGCTGAGTGTTTCGAGATATTTCTGGAGTCCATGACGAACCTTACATCCGAGGAGATATTCTCGATGTTAAATTCCATGAACCTCGCAGGACTATTACATGATCGAGTTTTACCTTGTGTCGACGTTGGCTTCAGGATACTTTATAGACTTACGTTCATTCTTGAGGATCCTCAACTACTGCCCTTTGCCCAAGTAGTCAAAGTTTACACGAAAAGAGAGACGTTGCTGGAACATAAGAAGATGGCTTACGCATTTTTCATGCATATTTATGAGAAACGCACTAATCAGGATAATAGAATGTAAACCCCATTTTTTTTTGTTAAATTTATAAAAACGCCAGGAATCTATAAAAGTTATAATTTTTTACAGGGATGTCGAGGGTGAATCAAGTCCCAATGCACTACTACTTTTGAGCCGTAAAGTCCTGATCAATGGTACGATCGATCCGAGCGATGAGGTCCAGGACTTGCTATTGACCTTCTGGAAGGAGCGTCTCGCAGATATCACCTCGACTTCCCAGCGTCTTTATCATCTGTTCAAACTTTACTCACCGGAGATCCACGTCAGTTTTGCCCAGTTCTTTTGCGTGATGATACTCGACTTAACGACTCATTCACCTGTAGACAACCGGATCCTTTTTGCACCGCTAGCTGAGTGTTGGTTCGAAGACCACGAAGTCGCGACGTCCAGGAGATGGGAAAGAAGAAGGAAGAAAAATATCAGATCGGCGCCGTTGTTCGCTCCATCGTTGACCGGAATGTTGGAATGCGCCGTTGTCGAGCAAGGCAGCCGAATGAGGAGATTGGATAGAGATGAGAGACTTCAGGAGACGCCGGCTGGAGCTTTAGCTATGAGCTTGGATGTGATTGACCGGTTGACAAGGTGAGTGAAATTTAAAAAAATATGCGCTATGATAAATAATGTTACAGAGTTAAATTTCAACAATTTCACTGCGGTATAATGCAATCGTGTCTATAATTTCTTTCTTTTTTTTAAAGTACAACTAAATTAATTCGACTAGAACTATAGTTCTATAGTTTAGCTGTTAGGTGGCGCTTTCAAAATTTAAAATTTTTCCGCAGGCCCAACGGACCGATCAGAATCGAACGCGCGCCAGATCCTTCGAGAATTCAAACGTCACACCAAAATAGGCAAACTTCTACCTCCTCACATACGTTAGTTGACAATTACTACGAAAGAGTTAAACAAGAAAGCCTAGAGCAAAGGGAGAGCGCGAAAATAAATCGCAGGTACCGAATCGGCAGTTACCCGGACATAGAGATCACACAGTCCGACGTCGTGGTAACCCTCGACGATCTTGTTCGCCAGGATGCGAAATTCGCTAACGATCTTGTAGTCTCTATTATTTGCACGATGGCTGAGAACATTGAAGATGAAGCCTTCCACAGAGAATATATGAATGAGGTGGCTGAATTTTGTCGGAGCGTGTTGAAGGAACCCAATGACTTTGCTCCCACTGCAATGCGACTTTTATTGCAGACTAAGTGTACAGATTTTGATGTTCAAGATGTCACGAAATTAGCCAAAGCCATGGGTCATCAGATATTAGGTTTGTTTCAATTTTTTATTTTCCGAATTTTCATATGGAAAGTAATAAAAAAAAATTTGTTCTAATCATCGCATTGGATTTAATTTATGTTAGGTATACTCTTATTGGAAATGGTCTCAATAGAGCGTAACAAGTCAAAGTATACGTACCAAACGCAAAGTATGTTTGCGAGCGCTATTGTTCAGCCGCTGCATCATAATCTCGAACTATCCAACTTATACCGATCAATTGGCGAATATGACGTCGTCGAGTGCATATCTCGCAATTGGATTCTACCCGCTGGTTTGGAACACTTGCGCGAAGGTTGTATAGAGGAAGCGGAAGGGGACTGGATTGCGGCAAAGACTAGATATGAGATGGCATGGGAAATTCTCGATGAGACTTGCAGAGATCACTGCGTGGACGGTTTGCTTCGGGTAAGAACAAATTATGATACTTATCTTTTTAAAGGGAAATTAAATTTCGGGGAAGAAAAGTCTGGGTTTTTAAAGAAAATTCTCCCAATTATTAATATCATAACTGTACATTTATTGTGAAATTTTGCAAATAGGATATTGCTTTACTTATACTTACACAATTTTGTTTAATATCAGTTAACGTGATATTTTTCTGAAGTGTATTGTACAAAGTAGTCAAGTCAGAACTCTGTTAAAATTGCGATTTTACATAATTATGCAACTTGCACATGCATAAAAACGACTTTAATGATGAGTGAATTACATTGTAAATTAGTTTTTATTATATGTATATATCTACAAATTGTAACCTAGATGCTTCAAACATGATTCTCTTTGCCTTCGTATCGCCATCTCCACCATGTGACCTTCATGCGATCCCACAGGTTTTCGAAAGAATCCATAGCAGGCCTGACATCAAGCAGGGCAAACTTGTGATTTTCATCTACATCTCCGCCGTCATAGTAATCTATGACGTATCTGACATTTTTGCCACATCTATCTACAATCCAATCGTGTCTGTCAAATGGTAAACCATATCCAAGCCAATAGCGAATCCTGGCACGTGGTGAATAATCTTTAGCTTTGCCACCAAAACTTTTGAGTTTTGGATCCGTACATTCAAATGCATGCAGTGCTTCCCACTTAAGTACTTCTCTCCAAGCTTGCTCATTGTTGGCATTGTGAATCTTGATAATGTCATCCATATCCTTTTGCGAAATATCTTCATCCTTCCATCGCCAACCTTTGCGAAGCATGGCATTCCAGAACATCTGTGGTGATGGATAGACCCAGAATCCACCTTCTTCACTAGCTTTTGGGATGGAGGAAATTTGCCTCTCTTTAGACAGTTCGAAAGGCTGGTCAGGTGCTGGATTTTGATTCTCTTTAGGCATCATGTTCAGTGGGTTCAAATCTGACATGTCATCATGCTGAACTGGACATTCGCTCTTCTTTTGCACTGGTGGACTAGCACCTTGATGATGAACCGGGCACTCTGGAGGAGGCTGTTTGCCTTCTGTGTGTTGGTGCTTATTTATTGGAGGATGATCACTCGGAAGCACTGGAGATGCAGATGAAACCGTGTTACCCATGTTGAAATAGTCTGCTAAAAAAACGAAATCGGTGTAAAAACAATCAAGGCTTGTTAAAAATGACAATCTCAAGGTATGACGTAAGTCTTAAAACGCACGAACCTGGGACGTTTATTCAGGGCGAGAAACTGTAATTCGGTTTGTAGGTTAGGATCCTCAAAACATGAAAAATACTGATTATCGTCAATAAGCTGGATCGCAGGGCTCGGTAGAAAAGTGTCGTTCGTTCGGCCAAACCATTAATCACTGGCAGTGTCGTGGGTCACTTGACATTTTCGAAATTTTCATTCAGCAATCATTCGCGCAAGAGGCCGAGACTAAAGCGCCTGCTCGTCGAGCTCAACTGATGGTGACGGCATCAGTGCTGGATTGGGAGGGCAATGCTTCGGAAAATTTTCTCGACGAGGTTAATCTAGGTAAAGGACCAACGGCGAGAGCTTTGAGAAATGCGACCGAATTCGAATTTTGACACGCGGTACTTTAGATTCCGTTTTCGGAGCAGAAATGAAACGATGGTGTGAATAGTCGCGTACTTATTTTTAATCGATTGCGCCGAGTTAAGCAAGTATAGACGAGATGTGTGTGAGGTCACGTGTGTACCTATTACAAGATTAGCACAGCTTATGATATAATTTACACTATTTTAAATTTATTTAATGCTTTTATTACAGTGTTTCGGCGAGCTTTCATCTTGGACAGAGATCAACAAAAAAGTAGAATCTATCTTAAACAATGATTACAACTCTATATGGCAAAACCCGAAGAAGGACGATTTACTCCCGTGGATATTAACAGTAAGTTATTTCTATTTCTTTCAAATGTTCAGTCATCCATTATTTTTAAAGCACGACGTTAGACAAATATAATAATAACAGGGACAGCTGCAAAAAAGGCTCGATGATATCGCTACTGGCCGGTCCTCGGCAATCGACTTTACCGATCATTTGGACTCGTGGATCGACTCTTATGGAACTGGTATCACAAAACTCTACGGCGACGAGCTATGCATATTTTATCTCTGCTCCGGAAAAAAGGATTCGGAAACAACAGCCCGACTTTGCTTGCAAGACTGCCTCGAGTACACTTGCGAGCAGTCGGTTCACCCGATTCAACGAGTCACGAAGCTTAAGAAGATCCGTGAGTTGGAGGCCTATTTAATCACGCTGAGGTCAAAGGATCTTGCCGGCGCTGCAAAGGAGCTGATAAATTACTGGGAGAAAACGCCGTTGAGTGAAGAAGATGATATTTTGATTACGAATCAATGTGCAAACTTTAGATTGGCATTCGCTAATGTGCTGATCGATAAGCTGAAGGATACAGACGCCGATTCTGGGTTAGTGTTTTAAAATTCATAGTCTATTTTAAAATGATAACGTAATATTTAATTTTTTAATTTTATCTTTTAGAGTATTAATCGATGTACTATCGGCAAGTCTGAGCGAACGTTTGAAAATCAGCGAGTTGGCAATTGCGAACCGTAATAGACCATTAGCAAACAAGCACGCGATGCGCATCGAGCGCATCCTCAGTCAGTTCGATAAGACCGACGTCTACTACGCAAAACTACGTGCAAACTTCGACCTGACAGCCTCTCGCTACAAATGCATGTGTGGTGACAGCGAAAATAATCCACAAAGCAAGACCGATTACTACCTGAACGCATGGCAACTGGCAGACGCTGTTATAAAAAATGAAAGCTATAATCTATCTACTAGAATTGAGGCAAAGAGACATATCGTCGACGTTACCTCGAACCTTCTCTCGAACATTTCGAGCAGCGTCCACTGCATCCAGCATGTGATGGAAAATCAATTCAGTAGGAGTATTCTTGATGTAGAGAGAGCCGATCAAGTTTGGGAGAAGGTTTTGGATTATAGAGAGAAGATGCTAAAGGATGCCTGTAAAGAAGGAAGTAACAAAGAGATGGCAGAAAGTTACACGAAATTCATAGAGTATTGTTGTGGATTAATTGATGAGACTAGCGATCGCAATCCCTATCTGCGTGAAGAACTTGTTTTCGCCGTTCTGACAGGTATGAGCTTGGGGTCAACGAAAGCTGCTAGATATTTTTCCCGCCTGCTGAGCACCTCGCTGTATACGAGTAAAGATACGCTTAACGCATTCATTGAAAAATGCAAAGCTGTACCTACCTGGCTGTTTTTGTCGTGGCAGGTAAAATCATATTTATTTTATTCGGTCGTACACCTTTCGTAAATATACTGGTTTGCTTAATTTTATATTTTTTTTCAGGAACAAATTCAATCGTGTTTGGTTTCTTCGCTTATGTCGATTATCTTACCAATCGTTGAAAGATTAGCGAAAGACTATCCAAGTGCAATCATTTACGATTTTAGAAGAATTTGCCAAGACTATCCAAATTTGCGAAATGATTCAACGATCGATAATATATACAAGACGCTATTCTCCGAAGTAAGAACAGAAACGTTTTTCAAAGCTATGGAATATGTATGCCAGCCTGAACAATACCTACAGCACAATTTGCTATCACTGCTTCGTTTAGCCAACGATCGCGAGATATTTTTTAAGGCTCTCGATTCTTTCCTTGAAAAGGTAAAAAAGTTTGGTTAAAAATACTCTTTTCACTTGATATTTATAATATAACTTATTGCAGATCTCTGAAACGTCGAATCTAGATGCTCATCTGAAAGGTCCTGTATACAAGGAGGTTTTCGCGGAACACCGAGATGTCATCAGAAAACTCAAAAACATATCAAACAATGAAAGGGTTGAAGCGCGAATACAGAAACTCTGCGTCGATTTGGACATATCTATGTCGACAAGGCTCAGAAATCAAAAATCAATAAAATCTTCACAACTAGCTAATTATAGTCCATATCTGAGCGATTTTGTAGGAGAAGATATAGGTATGGAGGTTCCGGGTCAGTACATCGGCGATAAAAAACCATTAACACAATCTCACGCTATGATTACAAGGATAGAGGGTTTAGTTGAAGTTGTCAATGGATGTGGATACCTGAAGATTAGTCTACTCGGAACGAATGCACAAAGTAATGAATTTCTTGTCAAAATTGGTGCAGACTTACGATGCGATCAGAGGATGCAAAGGATTTTCAAACTAACAAATGAGACTATGCTTAATAATATCAAATGTAAGAGAAAAAACTTATCTATATGTACCTACAATGTTGTACCTCTCTCAAAATCAATGGGGCTCGTTCAATGGATCAGTAAATCAAAGTCATTGAAGGAATTTATAAGACTTTGGACACCAAATAAGTCAGACCTAGACATAGCAGCAGCTAAATATCAAAGTTGGATAGAAGAAGCCGCAATCGATAAAACATCTTCAAAAAGTGAAATTCACAAACAGGCTTTATTAAAATACGAGGCGAAAGACGTAGTGGCAAAGATCGACGAACTCTCAGGCAGCTTCAGTTGGGATCTTTTACGAAAAACTTTTATGCAGCTGAGTCAATCGTCGGAGGATTTCTTCAAAGTGAGATATCAGATAGCTTTATTTTATCGAAAATTACCTACAATATATCATATAAAAAACTTTATTTTTCAGTTACGACAAAATTTTATAAGAAATTACGCCACAATGTGCTCTATTCACTGGCTCATGGGTGTAGGCAATCGTCGTTTAGAAAAAATCCTCATTGAAAAGAAAACGGGAAAATGTTTTGGTGTAGATTTTAGTGTAGCTTTTGGTGCAGGAGTTGATCAACCGATTCCTGAGCTCGTACCATTCAGATTGACCACGCAGATTCTGGGACTGTTAAGGCCGTTTGGAGAAAAAGACTTGCTTGGATCCACAATGAGCTGTGTGCTCGATTCTCTGAGAAAAGACAAAAACTTGATTTTAACTTGTCTTTACGCTTATTTGAACGAACCACTGAATTGGGATGAAACGTTAGATGAAATAAGGAGGGGAAGCAATAAAAGTATGAGACTGTTCAATCAACATCATTTTAAATTTGTATATACTAATTTAAAATATTTTAATATTACAGACACAACATGGCTAACCGAGAAAAAAATTCAAATAGTACGAAAGAAATTAAACGGCGTTAAGCCTTCGGACGTTACGTTAGATGAATTATTGTGTTCGTTTAAAGGCAGTGATGTTGAGGAGAAAAAATATTTTGCCTTGTACAAGAATATTGTGAATGGCACTGAGCTTCATCATTTCACAGCCAGATCTTTTATGAGTCAAGCTATTCTCACACCTGAAGAACAGGTTTGTTTTGATTTTGGCTGTTCTACAAAAATAATATTTCGATAATTCAAATTTATATAATTATTATAATTATTTTTCTAACAGGTTCTCTGCTTACTGGATCAAGCAACAGACAAGAACATACTAGGGCGAATGCCAACAAAATGGATACCTTTCCTATAATATTGCCTCGCATTAATTATAAATTGTGTATATTTCCATATATGTATTATAATGTAAATAGAAATATTTTTGATATTTTTAGTAGAAAACTATGATTCATTTTAATTTATTCCTTTCCAATTGTAAAAAGATGAATTTTCCACGTTTAACGTTACCGAGAGTAAAAAACGTTTAATTAACCTAAACAATTTGGAAAAAGGTATAAACATTTCCAAATTAAAGACTCGTCTTATTTTAAGAATTCACATTATTTTTGAATATTCGCGCAAAAAGACACGTGACACTGTACCGCGTGCAGCAGTCGACAATATATATATATATATATATATATATATATATATATATATAAAATAAATAAGTATTATACCCAACATAGCACGCTGCACGGCATACTTATAAGCTAGTATTCGTATTGGCTTATTGCTTCTGCATAACCTCGATCAAGCGATGTAACTATAGTCGCAGTGTGAAAAATATTTACAAGTATATGAAGATCAATTATTATAAGAAAAGTCGAAGATGAATTCCGGAATCACAAACAGAGTTATAACAAAAACTCTTCGCCATCATTGCCGGCAAATTTTATCTCCGCAATATGATATCAACAAAAGTAGTAGTGCTTATCACACAGTGAATTTTCGTAAGAAAAATGAAAATCGCAACTGTCATTTTCCTCTTTCACAACATCTTTCGCAGAAAAATTTACTCTTTGGATCGTCGCCGATTCATTTGAGTTTTCAAAGAAATTTTGCAAGCGAGATAAAAGATTTTGAGAAAATGTTCAATACTGCTGTGACTGCAAGTAAAGAACTGATACCTGCTGAAGAGGCTGCAAAAATTGCAGGCTCTGCTTTACCAGAATTTGCAAAAAGTGTTGCAGATTGGAAGATAGTGCATCTGGCTCAGAATACGCTTTTGAACATGCATGACTTTACTGGGTTGCCGTGGTGGGCATCGATTACTCTGTCAGCTTTAATGGCTAGAGCTGTTATCACGTTGCCTTTTTCTCTAATTCAGGTACTCTAAACAACTTTTTGAAGATTCATATATTTTTTTATTAATTTTAACAACAAAGTATATTTTTGTTTCATAACTTGACTTTAATTTCATGAATGTTTCAGATACATAATGCAGGAAAATTACAATCGATTCAGCCAGAGTTGGAGCAATCCATAAAGCTCTTGAAAAATGAAGCCAATATTAATGTTTCGTATCATGGTTGGCCAGAGAAGCTTGCAAGACAACATTACACATTAGCAGTAAATATGATTGCTTATATAATTTATGAATAAATCATTTAAGTAATAATTTTTGCCATAAATTCACTAGGTCAAAAAGGAATGGTCTGATTTAGTCCAGAGGGAGAACTGCCATCCTGCAAAATCCTATATACTTGTGCTGATTCAACTACCTCTTTGGTTTTCTTTTTCAATTGCCACTAGAAATCTATCGTACATGTTACCTCACCCAGATGTTAGTAAGTATCCATTATAATTTTTTTCTCATAATATTTCAAAATGAGATTATTGCTAAAATCAACACATATACATGTTTTTAATGTAGGTGCACAGATAACTTACATGGAAATGATGGTTGGTGGCTTTGGATGGGTGAAAAATCTTACAGATGTTGATCATTTTTTGATTCTACCTGTTACATTAGGACTGCTAAATTTGGCCGTACTGGAAGTAAGTTCTTTTCATTCTATTTATTTTGCTTACTGTTATAATAGTCAACTTACATAATGATTAAAATTATAGACACACAACATGTTCAGGGTTGGAGAGCCAACAAAATTTGATAGATGGAGAATCAACCTTTTCCGTTTCATCAGTGTAGCATTAGTGCCTATTGCTGCTTATATGCCTGCGGTAAGATTTTTTTTTTTAAACAATATCTATGTCTGGTCAAATAAAACGAGCACAATTAATCAAGTTCTTTCTTACAATTTTAAGGCAACAAATATCTATTGGATAACGAGCAGTAGTTATGGTTTGATGCAAGCTTTCCTGCTGAATTCGACGCGCTTGCGGCGATTTCTCGGAGTTCCCATACTTACCCCCGAGATGGAACATCCCTATAGACACTTTTACAAAAACCTAAAGTCACGGCTGCGCCTCGCGTAGAAATGAGCAAGGCAGAGGCAAGGCAAGGAAACATCAATCGATCGAGAGGTACTTGCGGATATTTTATTTCCTTGGAAAATTGCAAAGATCAAGCGCACTCGCGGATTATCTGATTGGAATATCTGTTGCATAATTGATATGGCCAAAGTGACGCGATTCGTACAGTCTATGTCGCGTTTTATGTACATACATATTTTGCTCGCATCTCTAATGTTTACTTAGTTACTATATTTCTGATTTCACGCTAATCGCAATCTTTTATTGGCGATTAACAATGCGGGAAATTTTGCTAGCTTAACGATTTTATCGGGAAAACACGATGATTATGCGCGCTATTAATGGCATCTCCGATCTCGCGAGACTGTCCAACAGAGAGAAGCTTGAAAAATTACGTCACTATTTGATTCGGTGACTATTGGTGAGGGGAGAATGCTTAAAAACGATCGTTCAAATGAGTAAACGGTTCATTAGGCTTCCAAAGCCGCTGCCGATCGCAAGATCTTTCATATAGCATAGTTTTAATAAATTTTTTTATTTTATTAGCAAATATGAAGTCGAAACTTAGTCTTTTTGTACTTACTCTTAGTATGTCTATTCTCGCCGATTTAGTGGCCGTAAGTAATCGCCATAAAATTAATCTTATTATTCTTAACGTCTCTAGAATACCGATCATAATAATCAAAATATTTCGTCTGTATTATATAATATAAACAATAAATTTTATTTTCCATTTTCAGAGTGAAGTGATGCCTTATCCCGGCGACTGTACAAAGTATCAAAATTGCGATTACAGCGGTTGCTTCGTCTTCGACTGTGCACCTGGCACCGAGTTCAACCCAAAAATCAACGTTTGCGATTACCCACTGCTCGATCGCAATTCTTGTGGCAAGCGGGCCGCGGGGTTTGCCGCTGGTAATAACAGTCCGTCAGCTGGAAACGGTTCCTCGGATGACGGGGACTACGGCGATGATGGAGATGACGGAGACAATGACGGTGATCAGGGTGGAAACCAAGGGGGCCGCGGTTGCAGCCAAGGACGAGGTCCTTGCAATCAAGGCGGTGCCGGCGGTTGCAGTGGAGGAAAGACCGGTCCCTGCAATTCTCGTCCAGGAGGTAACCGCCCAGGAGTCAGTCCGGGAAAATCGACATACCGTCCTGGACCTCAAGGCGCGGGTTCTTCTGCATATCCAGGAGGTCAAGGAGCAGGCAGCCCATATCCAGGAGGTCAAGGTGCGGGCAGTTCTCATCCAGGAGGTCAAGGGGCATCCAGTCCTTATCCAAAACTTCAAGGTACAGGCAATCCCTACCCCGGGGGTCAAGGTGCGAGCAGTTCTCATCCAGGAGGTCAAGTTGCAGCCAGTCCCTATCCAAAACTTCAAGGAGCAGGTAGTCCTTACCAAGGAGGTCAAGGTGCAGGCAGTCCCTATCAAGGAGGTCGAGGCGCCGGTAATCCTTATCCAAGTGGCCAAGGTTCAGGCAGCTCGTCATACCCAGGAAGCCAAGGTCCCAACAGCGGTGGCTGTGACGGCTCCTGCAATCGTCCTGGAAAGAGAGGTCCACCTCGCGGTGGCAACCTTCAACAACCTATCAGTGGTCAATATCCCGGAGGACAAAGTTCCGGTAACGCGCATCCAGGAAACGTCGGTGGTGGCCCCGGTGCTGCGTATCCCCCACCGAACAGCATCTGCAACTATAAAAAATGATTTAGTCAGATGATTTTGAGTATTGCGATTTTGTTCGATGAATCGAGCAGCTGAAGAGGAAGTGACTGCGCGGACTCATCGAGTATATATATATATATATATATATATATATATATATATACATTTGTAATTATTAGATAGTTATATAATGTGTAAATAAATTATTGACCTTTTTGAGATAAATACTTGTTTTTTTTTTCATATAGAGTTAGGTCACACATAAAATTACATCATAGTGCCATTATTTAACGACCAATGCTTTAATTTAAATTTATTTTTTAATAATACCACCTCAGCGCGATTATAGTGCAAAATTGAGAACATCAAAACCTCAATATCAGAAATATTAATTCACTGAAAATTAATTGGTAGTCACAGATTTAATTTAGTATAATTGTATGGTTATAATTTTAAATAAAGATGCGAATTCCGTATTTTAAATTTACGGAAATTTAAAAAGATAACCATAAGATATCTTTTTATCTAAAAAACAAAGTGTTTTAGATATTTATGTCTGCTGCACTTAACCTTAAATGTCGGCTTTGCCGATGCCGGAATCATATGATACGTGATATAAACAGTTTATCAAATTTTGCTAAAATAAGATCGAGTTTTTTCATAATAAATAAGTATGAATCCAACATTGTCAACACGAGTTATTATTCGAACATTTCGACCTAATTTCTGCCGATATCTTTCTGTGCAATCAAGTGTCAACAAAAGTAGCAATAGCTCTAATGGAACACCACATTTTCACCGACAAATTGAAAATCGTTCATCCAATTTCCCGTTATTCAAACAACCCTTTCGAAATTCACTGTGCAACGCACCTTTGCCACTGTGCGCAAGTTTTCACAGAAATTATGCAAAAAAGGCAGAGGATCCACTAGATCTTGATAAACCACCAGAGCCGGAGGTATGGAAATCATCTTTAGGGAATCCAAAAACATCAGAAGATATTGAAGAAACATCAGCTAGTATATCAGAAATACTTGATGCTTTTGGAGAAACTTATGCAGTCAAATATGCTGAAGAGTTATTTGTAGAGATGCACAATCTCACTGGATTGCCATGGTGGGCATCGATTGCACTCACAGCAGTTTTAGTTAAAACAACTATGGTTTTGCCAATGTCTTTAGTTCAGGTATTTAATTTATTTTATGGTTTACTATTGATATATTTTAAGAAAATACATGATAAAATATCTTAATTCGAAATTGAATTGAAAGGTCAGAATTATGGGAAGATTACAAATGGTTACATTACATATGAATAAAGTTATGGAAAGATTGAAAAAAGAGTCAGATGAAGCTCGTAAAAGATTTGGTTGGCCAGATGAAGTCATAACTGAAAAATACAAGGAAGCAGTAAGTCGCAATTGAACATTATGATTTATTTTTTATTTTATTTGTTGTATATATTAACTCTGACTATACTCAGGTGAAAAATGAATGGGATTATCACATAGGAAAGGAAAACTGTCATCCAATAAAAACTCTCTTCCCTATTATGATTCAAGTACCAACTTGGGCAGTATTTTCACTCGGCTTGAGGAACTTGTGTCTACCACCTGGGGAAGGTGCTGCTCGTATGTAGAAATTTTAATTCTTCCAAATAATGATTTTTACACATCAAATCAAAGGTTCATATTTTTGAAATTTTTCAGCTAGTGAGGTATACACAGAATTATCAACTGGTGGTTTTGGATGGGTAACAGATCTCACAGCCATTGATCCTACATTTGCATTACCAGCATCACTTGGAATTGTTTATTTTTTAACAATAGAAGTAATTTTTGTTTTACTTTTTTGTGTAGGAAAAACACATTTCAATTTATTAACTTTTTTGTTATTCAAGGTTCACAGAATGTTTAGACTACAACCATATGTTTCTGCAGAAGAAGTAAAATGTCTATTTATGCAATGTATAAATATTGGTGTAGTAGGATTGAGTATAGCGTCACCCACGGTAAGTTTTTTCTCGATCCCAATATTAAATATTAGCAGAATAGCATACATATAGAAACTTTTAAATAGCCTTGACAATTTTTTTATTTTACAGGCATTAAGCATCTATTGGTTAAGTAGCGCTTCATATGGATTGATACAAGCTTTCCTAGTGAATACACAAACGTCATATCGTCTCCTCAATATACCCGTCTTAGGCACTCCCATGGAACACCCATATCGCCTTTTTAGAGAAAATCTGAAGAACAGATTTAAAAAGAAGGAAAAAGAACCGTTATATATCCGTGAATAAAGAAGGTAAACATCACTGAATATAGAAAGGACAATGTATTTGCTAACAGTACAACACATCCTCTTTCATAATTAATTAATTTTTCGACTATTTTTACATTGATAACTCTTTTTCAATTCGCGTCCTCCAAGTACTTACGAGTCTCATTCATATACTCGCTGTACTTCAGTGTCTTTTGCAATTAATTAATAATCGAAGAAAACTCGGATCGTCGATCATTATATCTCAGGAAAATACGATGATTATAGACGTCCAACATAATACTCGATACCTTCGATCCAGCGTAAGATGCATCTGAGGATAGAAAGAGAGAGAATATCGAAAAATTACGTCACGCAAATTTCCACAACAATTGACGAGGGAAGAGCGTGTCTTGTTTAAAAACCAATGCTAAAAAACGCCAGATGTTTATTAAGCTCTAGACGTTCCTGCCGTTGACAAGACTGCACGCGTTTTTTTTAGATTCATTAAGTAATTGTAGCAAACATGAAGTCTGGCTCGTATATTTTCTGCGTTGCTTTAAGTGTCTTCTCTCTTCTCGTCAATCTAGTCAATGTGAGTAACTATCTAAATAAAACGCGCAATATTTATTTCGCGCAGTTTTTTTAAAGGCTAGTTTTACTAATCCCTATATGTATACATGCTATAACTGCAATTTATGTACTATCTTTATTAACGATCACTATGACGTTAACCAATCATAAATCTGATTGACACTTCTTAGTTTGCTCAATTAGCTATTAAAATCGATCATAGGTACTCAGAAGTAACAAACAAAAAAAATCTCATTGCAGGTACAAGGCCAGAACTACGGCGCAGGCTACGTTTTGCCAGTACCGGGTGACTGTTACAAGTACCAGGTGTGCGACTACAGCGGCTGCTTCGTCTTTAACTGCGGAATTGGTACCGAATTCAATCCCCGGATTCTCGTCTGTGACTATCCTCTGCGCGATCGAGGTGCCTGCGGCAGTCGAGGGATCATCACGCAGGGACCCGGTAATCCTGGAGGATATCCCGGAGGATACCCTGGAAATGCGAATCCCGGATATACAGCAAATCCTGGATATCCCGGAGCCGCAAGTGCTTATCCAGCAAACACAGTATATTGATTTTGACGACGAGAGCAGAGCTTAAGACGACGCGGCGCACATGATTGTTAGATGCATAGATCTATGTAAAATATATAAATAAATTGTTGATATACTTTTTGGAAATTTTTCTTTGATTTCGTTACCTTTTTTGTACGCATCGACTCGAATAATTGTATATCGCCAATAATTGTTGTATTCTGCAGAGGTTGCAAAATTCGCGTGCGAGGTGTATTTCTGTGATTTCTACGATAATACGAATGTTTGCGAGTATTCGATTATTTCACTTGTGGCATTGGATGGGAATCGAATAAACAACACGATTATCTCAGCTGAGATGGTTTGATTGACATCACAGCGGCTTTAAGAAAAGGAGATGCGGTATCGCATCTTTTGTTTCCTCGGCGATGTTGATTTTGTAGATTTACGATGATCGTATAATGACGATAATCTTTGGTTAAAAGCGCTCGTTTATTAACTCGAAAAACTCTGCAGATCAAGAACGAACTTCACACACTCTAAGATTCGACTTAATTCTAATCTAAATTAGTTCTAAGTATAAGCTATTTTTCCAAGTCGCGCGCGGGCAAATATTTTTGTTTACAATATCGTTTCACGTTTTTTACAGGGAGATTTTCGTTGATTATGTGTTTGTCGCTCGGATTCTGGAAAACAATTAGAGACGCGTCGTACATAAGTGATACGTCATATAGGCACTATGACCTTTGACTCGCACAAATTTACAAGAGACCGTCTCCCTCTCTCTCTCTCTCTCTCTCTCTCGGTTTTCCCCGTCTTGATTCGTTGAATGAGAGTATAAGGGGCAGGCGATTAAACGAGTCTCTCTTTCAACGGAAGCAAAGTGCCGGGATGAAAAAGTTTTTTGAAAATTACAATTCCGTCAATTGAAGTCGAGCTTTGATGCGGTTAACTAGCTCCTGTCGGACTTTAATCGAATCGCGCGATTGAATGATTTACGGTGTTTTCGTTGTACCGAGCAACCGTATGCATAACTATCCATTATTTAATTTAATCATCGCACTCGAGCTTTTTCTCTTCCCCTCTACTTAAAGCTGCATTCGCGTCGTAAGTGTTATCTACTTCGACATCACGAATTTTTTCGACTCGCACGATCCAATTCTCGTAACGCGATCCGCAAGTCTTTCATTCACGCTGTCGTTTTCAGTTATACAAAATGTTGCAAGCAAAATCGTTTCGTCACGTAATCCCACTCAAATTAAAAAAAAAAAAAAACTAAACGACGCGTATAAACTCTTTGAGAATACGTTATTGCGCTCGTTATACCAGCGAACGACAGATAATAAAATTAATCAAGACTCTTATACATAAGCCGTAAATAAAACTAAAACGGCTGATTCGATTGCGGCACACTCGATTTTCCTCGTTTACATTGCACGAAACTCCTGTGAACCGATCGATCATACGTCGCGACCCTCTTATAATACATTCTAAAATAACGTTGAACGACTTTGAGCGACAAAGAGAGAAAAAGAAGAAAACAACCGAAAGCGTGGGAGTATACGAGCTTCGAAAAGAAAACACGAGACATTCGCACAGAAATCGTCGGCGGCGCAGCATCCCAGATGATGAAAAGACGTCAGAGCTGTATAGAACAAGCGAGAAAGAGAGAGAGAGAGATAGACATCAACCAGACACATCCAGAACGGCAGCAGATGCGTCGCACTTGGTCTCATTGTCGGCGCTCTTGCGCGCGCGAGAGAGAGAGAGAGAGAGAGAGAGAGAGAGAGAGCTGGCGACCCGCAGCGATAACCTTTTTTCTTTTCCGAGTAGCCCCGAGACGCCAGCTCGCTTATGCAGACTCTGCGCGCTCGGAGAAATTCAGTCAGTCGGCCCGGGGAAAAGCCACACGCTGCAGCACCGGACACTTTTTTCCAGCCGATTTTTCCTGCGTTTGCAAGAGATTAGAGCGCGCGTGGGAGAGTTAGTTGATTCGCGACGTTCGAGTTGAACGCTTCGCGTGGAATTTTAAGTGCGTGCGTCGAGTAATCAAGATATAGGAATTGAACACCGGACCAATGAATTAGCGCGCGCGAGACGATCGAAGAGCCGATTTTTAGTGATAAGTGCGGTAATGGCAGCGAAAAGCCGCGAGCTTTTCTTAGCAGCGCTGCTGCTGCTGAGCACTTGCGCGTTCATTCACTGCCTCGATGCCGATAAAATCGACGCTCCGAAATCGCTGCTAGAAGCGGAGAAAGATTTTCCAGCCGAGGTAAGTCATCCTCGTGAAAACATTTGATACAGTATACCGAGCGTGAATAATCCTTTCGTTACAAACAAAAATGATTCAAAACTCTGAGTAATAGATCGATCGCCAGATACAAAGGAGACTTCCCGCAGCGCGCGGGATTATTGAAAAAAAAATTGCTGTAAATTGGGTGGTATTATAGTCGAATGAAAAAAAAGACCGACGAGGAAGTTCATAATTTCCATGAGTCACTCGCTCGTGGCTCCAAGACGACGATGTGTACTCGCGTAATCATCGATAATTCTTTCACAAGTAGTAAACAAATAATTTCCTTTGTTAGCTCGAGCGACGTTTTCGTAATTTTTCATCTTCCGAGTAAATTATTAAGCGTAAATCAGCTCACGATGGGTATATCTCGCGCGCGCGATTTCTCAATTACGCTATACTTTTGATTAAAATTTATCGACCATAATACGCTCTTAGCATCTGTTAGAAGCCGAGAACGATGAGGAGCGCAAGCTCGGCAAAAGAGTCGTCAACTGGTCTGCCTGGCAGAAACAAAAGGAGCAGCTGAATCGATCACCGGATCAACAATCCGCTAGTCAACAGGGTAGTTCTGCTCAGTACACCAACGGCGGCCACAGCTACGAGTTTCATCATCAGAATCCGTCGATCCCAGTCGGAAATCCCGACCGCAAGTGGACGTCGTTGCATCACGGACACAATGAGTTCAGCCAAGGCTACGATGATAAAGAGGACGACGAGTGGTACGAGGGCATATCCAGTGAAAGCACGGTGCGTATGATATTGCTCATCGTGTAATTGAACGTTCGATTCGCTTGCAATTATATATTGTGTGCAAATCCACTGTATGCGACTTCAAGGTGTTTTCGTTTTACCTATCGTATTGTAATCGAATACTCTTATATGTAGAAACCACGGAAAGAGAAGCTGCCGAAAAGCCCATCTGACCACTCGGACATCGTAGCGAAGTACGACGTGGCCCGTGGCGTCCAATGTCCGAGTCCCCACGCGACCGGTATCTTCGTCTACCCACCGGATTGCAAGTTCTACGTGACCTGCTGGAACGGAAGAGCTTTCGTCCAGCCTTGTGCTCCAGGCACGCTCTTCAGTCCGGACAGTCTCGAGTGCGATTTCCCCGACAAGGTCAAGTGCTACGGCGGCGAGATCGCCGATTTCCCGGGAGTCGATGTCGATCATCTGGACGAATCGGCGGGAGTGAGGGAACCGCTGCTTAATGGAGGCCACAGTGCGAGATACGAGGCTCAAGGACAGCTGGTCAGGAGTCGTTTCTTCAGTTTCGAATACATGATGTAAGAATCGAAGTGTTTGATGTACGAATTTTGAATGCGGAATTATCGTAATATATAGGAGCCATCGTGTCCACCAAATATGAACGGTCTACTGGATCATCCATCGGATTGCGCCAAGTTCCTCCAGTGCGCGAACGGCCAAACTTACGTTATGAGCTGTGGTCCCGGAAGCGTGTTCAACCCTATGACGACCGTTTGCGACCACCCGCGCAACGTCCCGGGCTGCGAAGGTCTGTTCCTTAAATTTCATGAATTCCATTGCATCGTATATTTCAAAAACTTGAATTGAATGCCAATTGTAGACGCTGCAGCAGTGGACGACGACGGCGAATATTCCGGTACACAGCAACCGCCAATCGATCACGATTACGCTGGAACCAGCAGCTTGCACACTTCGGTTAAGCCGACGAGTCACGGTTCCGTACGAACGGCAAAGAAAGTAGAGTGTCCGGCTGATTTCAGCGGACTTCTACCTCACCCAGAGACCTGCGCGAAGTTCCTGCAGTGCGCCAATGGAGCCACGTACGTGATGGACTGTGGACCTGGAACGGTCTTCAATCCCTTGACGACGGTGTGCGATTGGCCCTACAACGTTCCCGAATGTGGTGCTAGTGAGTTTTGCTTTCGTTTTTTGGTCGAATTCTCATAGGAAGAATGATGTTTGTTAAGCTACACTATATATATTATTACGTAACAGAAAAAAATCCAGCTGAACAGTCAGCGAACAATTCCCCGAGTTACGAGCAGCCGGGTTTGAGCACTTACCCTTCGCATACCACTCACAATCAAAACTGGAATGCGCAAGGACACAATCAACAAGGTATCTCTGGCGTCACGGTGAATCATCAAGGCTATGGACATCAAGGACATTACGGTGGATCATCAACCACGCAGGGCCATCAAGGACAGCACGGCGGATCAGTAGGCCATCACGGACAGTCCGCTGGACAAGGCAATACCCAAGGTTACGGTCATCAAGGACACTTTGCCGGGTCGTCAACGAATCAACAGGGCTACGTTGAATCTGGTAGTCAACACGGTTACAATCACCAGAGCAACTACGGAACATCAAGCTCAAACCAATGGCATCGGGAGGGAACCGATCAGTCTTATTATGACTCGCAATATCAAGGATCTTCCTTGAATCCAGCTAGTCAGCATCACAATCATCACGGTCACCATTCTGGAAGTGGTGACTCCAATTTCGGACATCAGGTTCCTCATCACGGACAATATCAAACGACTACCTATCCCTACAAACTCGACGTTCGCGGATCATACCCTGATCCAAATCTGCAGCATCCAAGTAAGACTTCGAGCTTATGATAATGATACCAAAATTTTAATAAAACTACAAAAAAAATATTCTAAATTTTTCAACAGCCCAGCCAAGCCACCCTATCAACGGTCACGCCTACCCTTACAATCCTCAAGGCTCCAATCAAAATCAACCAAAACCAGCCAAAAGTCAGCCATCAGATCCAGAATCTTCAAGCGAAGAAGAATATCCCAGTCAGAATCAAGGACAAGCCTGGGCCGTTCCCGGTGGTAGCCCTCGACCAGGCGCTCAAACAGAGAAGCCCTGGGTCATGCGAATACCTAACGACAGACGCAACTACAGCCGAACCCACGACAGGTGGCCGACCAACTCTGGAACGGGTAACAAGTGGAGTACGTCGGAGTCATCTCAGCCAAAGCCCGGCGGCACCTTGCAACCGAGCACCTGGCGAGGCATGGGTCCTGGCTTCGAAAACAGGCCAAGCATTCCAGGTCGAGGACACCCCGTCATCAGCGAAGGTACGCGCATGGTAGTTGTTGATCATTATTTTGACTTATAGTGTCTTGTTTTATAAACGTAATAAATGTTTACCGATTTAAAAAAATGATGCATGAAGGGAAATGCACTGCTTTTTGCATCGTGACAGGCTCGTGGCTTTTATGCGTCGCCGCTGAAAGAAGTGTCTTGCATGTGCCAATGGGAGAGATTTCAAATCTCTCTCTTTCTTAAAGTATACTTAGGGGCGTTGAAAATGCATAAATAACCTTGGATGCAACAGTAAAAATCCTGAATGCCGTTGGGTTCTCCTTAGATTGATGAAGTATAAGAAAAGGTGGGAATGCCGTTGTGTGAAAAAAGGGTGTACGTCGAACATTTTTCTCTATGGATTATATTATAAATGCATAGGTGCCAACGTATTGACCACTAATGACAAACCATACGAGAGACCTTCGAATCCCAACATTCAGGATTCGTATAACGGACAGTGGGCACCTGTCAGTACGCCGTCTCCAGGTAATTTGACGATCAACATTTATCATCAAAGTAAATAAAAACCATTTATCATCGAATATTTTTTTAGTTTTGCTCCCACCTCACGAAAATACGAAAAGCGTGCATCCGGTATTAATTTACGCTAATCCAACGATCAACGGCACACAAGGTCATCCGAGTCCTGTGATTATTCAGGGTCACTCGAGAATGAGGGAGCAACACGCTGGAGTACCCTCGCAGCAGGAGACGCCTCGAGCGCCAAAACAGGATAATTTCTTTGCGAGTGAATTCCACCACGTGATGGCCGTGCCATCGCCACTGAAACCTACCACTTGGAAGCCCGAAGTGGTATTTCCCAGCCAGATGAATATAACTATGGTACACGTTGATTGAATTTAGATTTAGTGTGTCATTGCGATGACATTATTATTTTTAACGATGCTTTTAGATTACGAGCATGCAAGTGGAGGAACCGAAACCAATACGTCCAAAAGTCAACGATCCAGAGTCCCTAGATTCTCGGGAAAGAAACAAAGAATTCATTTACAATCGCTCGCCTCTCGAACCAGATCTACCGACAGTTTCGATCGAGCTCGAGGAAGACTGGAACTCTTCTTTACCATTACCCTCGGAAAAACCAAGTTCGCCCAGAGGAGACAGTTACGAAAGGAAATTCGCGCCTACGGAAAAAGTCGTGGACGAAGATTCAGCTGATACCGAAGATTTCACCGTAGAGGTGGAGACATCGGACGGAACGAAACCTTGGAAACCTCAGCTCGTATTTCCGAATAAAGCGAAGGCTAATCCAAGGGAGGAAAAATCGGTAGTCATGAGAATCGGTAGTAAGAACAACAAGAGGAAGAACTTTCTAGAGGATGTCGAGATCGCGCCTTTCTTGGACGGTAAATTTTTCAGATATGCCCGATCGACTCGATTTTTTTCTCGTTTAAACTTTGTTTGTTGGTTCAGGGTATAATTTCGCGAAGTTTGTCTTACGGAGGTAAGATTCAGGCTTTGCGCTGCGGCTTTCAGTTTTTAAGGCTTCTTTGCACAATTGAGAGATTCTCTTACTTCATGCATCGACTTTTGCTCGCACTCGTTTATTCCCTTATTTCATAAGTTTTTACTGCTTGAAACTAGTTTTACGTGAAGCTATATGCACTATACATGGCAATGATTTGTTTAGAGGAACCGCCGTTCCCGGCCGCTTACGCTCCGCCTCAAGTGAAATCGTCATCGTTGATCAACGGATCCCACAAGCCAGGAGTACTTAGCCCCCTATCGGGACAGGTAAACGGACTTTTGCTCAGGCATAAATATCCTATTCGCATTTATTACACGCATTATTTACAGGCGATCCGTCTGCGAGGTGGTCCCGATCCATCCGAGGGATTCGTGGAGGTTCAGGGTAACAGACCTGGCTGGGGCGTGGTTTGCGACACACCCGACGGCTGGACCCTGAAGGAGGCTCACGTCGTCTGCAAACAGCTCGGCTACAGAAGGTAAGAAGGACAGGATGCGACAGCGTTTAATTTTTGAATCGATTTTAACAATCTCTACCGCTCCAGGGGCGCAGCAATGGCGTACCAAGGCCGCTCGAGAACTAGCCAGGTTCCAAAGTGGATCGCCGCGAACAGCGTCACCTGCCAAGGCAACGAGACCAAGTTCCAGAAGTGCAAGTTCACTCACAAACCGGAGTGTCGAGTCGAAAAGGACGCGATCGCGGTGCGCTGTCTGCCCCACCGCGTGGCTCACTGTCGCAAGGACGAGTTGGCTCACGACGGCCAGTGCTATCACTTCGCCGAGGCTAACCAGGCTCTGAACCACGCCGAGGCCCACGATTACTGTCAACGCAGAGGCTCGAGGCTCATCGACGTGGTCGATCAGGCGGAGCACGATTTCATCTCGGAGATGCTTATGCAGAGCCAACCTCACGTAGACTCGGTCATGACAGCCGGTATGGGATTCACCACGTTGAATAAGACCATCTGGATGTGGGAGGACTCGAGCGTTGCCAAGTTCAAGTGAGCGTTAAATCTTTGTCTTATCTGTGCAGTGATTTTCTTTTGGGACACACCTATTATTACACAAAACGATTCGATTATGCATAGATTCAGCAAGTGGTGGCCAGGATGGGAGGGTGACAGAAAGACAGCGCCGTTCGCCGGTACTCGTCCGGTTTGCATAATCCTGACGAGAAAGTTCCCCTGCCACGATCGCCAGGAGAACCACTGCAAGACCGACCACTTCTTCTGGGACGTCGAGGACTGCGCCAGTTCGAACAAGGGTCGAGCCTTCATCTGCGAGCGAGCTTTCGAAGACATCGGTACTGGCGATATAACTTCTTCATTATAAACTGCCCCCTTTGAGGCTTGTATATATTAAAAATAACGTTGCTTGCAGGCTGCGTTTACGGAAACGGTAACCAGTACTTCGGCAATGCCAGTGTCGCTGCGTCGGGACGGGACTGCCTCTCCTGGTCCGACCCTCAAGTCTCTCGTTCTCTGATGAACAAGGTATGCGTGTATTTGTAAAACTGTTCTCGCAGAATTTTGACCAAACGCATTCGTGATTCAGATCTCGAGCAAGGAAGCCCGCGAAAAACTGCAATCTCACAACTTCTGCCGGAATCCAAACCCCAACAAAGAATCAAGACCCTGGTGCTTCACCGGCCCTCGGGGCGAGTACGAGTACTGCGACATACCCTACTGCGGCAAGATTCGTGAGTGTGCAGCACCTGCATATTTGTACCTCCGATTAACTGAGCTGATCGTGATGCGAATCACACGTTACAGTTTCGAAAAAAGCACACCTGACCGGCAGCTGCAAGCCGAAGCACTTCGAGTGCTCACCCGGCGAGTGCATCCCCTCGCCTTGGGTCTGCGACGGCCAGGAGGACTGCACCAACGGAGCCGACGAGCGCAAGTGTTCCTCTCACATAAACTTCTTCAAGAAGTACGCCAAGCACAGGCTCGACGGATACGAGGTCGAGAAGTGGCTCAACACACCGGCCAAGACCTGCGCCTTACGATGCAAAGAGGCGGACTTTACCTGCCGCTCTTTCACCCACCAGTACGTGATTACGCGATACGCCAGAATTTTTCATTTTTCGAAATGGTTGAGGAGAGAGAACATAAGATGATTGTTCTCGTGCGTTACAGGGCCGACGGCAACGTGTGCTACCTGTCGGACAGCAACATTGGCATGACGGGAGCTTTGCTATCAAGCGGTGAACACGACTACTACGAGATGCGCGACCACACCTTGGACTGCGAGGACATGTTCGTCTGCGCGAACCAGAAGTGCATCAATCAGACGAAGCTCTGCGACGGCAAGAACGACTGCTTGGATCGTTCCGACGAGAAGGTCTGCACCGCGGAGAACCTTGACTACGGGATCAGACTGGGGGGAGCGAATTCGAGTCACGAGGGCAGGATCGAAGTCAAGAGTGAGTATATAGAATGACTAAATTGTCCTTAATATTGCTCCGTTTGCTTATATACGTATGCGCGTCTCGCAGTTTTCGGAAAATGGGGACAGGTCTGCGACGACGGCTTCGACATGATCGACGCCAACGTCGTTTGTCGCGAGCTGGGATTCAGCCTTGGAGCTTTGGAGGTACGACCTGGTGGATTCTACGGAAATCTAAATCCACCGGATCTCTTCATAGTCGATCAGCTCAAGTGTAGGGGAAACGAGAGCAGCATCAGAGAATGCGATTTCGAAGGGTAAGCTGTCGACGTTTTCTTATATTGATAAATCTTTATATTGATTTCATCCTCTATAACATCGCGAAACGCGAACATTCAGATGGGGCAAGCACAATTGCGAGCCGGAAGAAGCGGTTGGCGTCGTTTGCAAAACCGACGTGGACACCTGCCAGGAGGGCCACTGGAAGTGCGACAACTCGCCCATGTGCATCCCTACGCCGTTCATCTGCGACGAGGTGTCGGACTGCCCCGACGGATCCGACGAAAGCTCGGCCCACTGCGATGTAAGTCCGATCATCGAATATTTATCACAGTCGATCTTTAAACAACGAATCGACGTGTCTATAAAGGCTCCATTCGAACTGCGTCTGGCCAACGGCAGCAGTCCCACGGAGGGCAGAGTCGAGATCCGTCATCACGGAATCTGGGGTACCGTCTGCGACGACGACTTCTCCAACGCCACGGCAAAGGTCATCTGTCGCTCTCTGGGATACGGGGGACCGGCTATGGTGAAGAAGGACGGCTACTTCGGACCTGGCACTGGTCCCATTTGGCTGGACGAGGTATGAAGATATTCTCCCCACCCCACCCCCCCTTGTAGCGCGCATCGACTTCTTTATTAATCGCAACGAAATCCCGCGCAGGTATTCTGCTTCGGCAACGAGACCCAGCTGTACAAGTGCGAGCACGACCACTGGGGCAGGCACAACTGCGACCACGCGGAGGACACCGGGGTGATCTGCAGCGCTGGGCCCGTACCGGCCGAATACGAGGTAATTCGAGCGAGGCACGCGCGTTTGCAAAAGAATAGATTTTAAGTATATGGCATATAAAATGCACATTGCAGAATACTCAAGAGTGCCATAAATGTAATGTACATACATGAATGTAGTGTAATAAAGTTGTATAATTTATAAGAATCGTCGCAAGTTTTCTTTTTATCTTTTTTTGACGATGAAAAACGAGCTGCGAAACAACCCGTATTCGTGCAAAAGAACAAAAAGTATATATAATATATACGGTATATAGTGAGCCCTGTGTGTTTCTGTGTGTGTACCGAGCAGAGCGGCAGCGGCGGAGCCGAGGATCGAGAGGCAAGAATCGCCACGGAGTTGAACATCGAGGATCTCCTGCCAACCGAATGCGGCAAACGACTCGAGGACTTTGCCGAGGACGACGAGCTCATCTTCGAGAGGGTCGTGCGAAGCTCCGTCGCGCCGCGCGGATCCTATCCCTGGCAGGTATTTCGCATACAGTCCCTTTTCTCTTCTTGTCTCTCGTTGCAACCTGAGACTCGCTGCACCTACTGTACTACTTAGAGCTTTTCTCATTCCAACGCACGAATTTTCCGCTAGCGAGTCGTTGCGTATAGAAAGTAGATAAGGACTGCGCAGACGCGATGAAGCGCACGTATGAGTCCGATTCCTATTCTTCTTGTAGTTCTATCAGTAGTTCTTTCACGTATACCTCTAAAAGTTGTCTACACACATAATATGATAAAACGTAAACCCCGGAAAAATTGTATCGATGCACCTATTAAGGCGAGTATACGAGTGAGGGGACACAGTAAATCAAGCCACTGGTGCGGAGCCGTCGTTCTGTCGCCGCTTCACGTTCTCACCGCTGCCCACTGCCTCGAGGGATACAACAAGGGGACGTACTTTGTGCGCGCCGGAGATTACAACACGGAGGTAAAGTTTGTTAAATTCTTATTCAACAATGCTCGGGGGAAGACTACTTTACGTGTTCCGGGACGTGGCGGAAAAGCTGAAAAGCGGTCATCGTTCTGCTGTCCGAAAGCAGAATTTTACGAGGTGCTGTAAAAGAAGATTAAGAAGAAAATGCTCTGGTCGCATAGATAACCGGTGTAGTTTGTTTGAATTTTAAATATACTTTAAAGCGGCTGTTTGAGAATCGAACGAGCCATTAGACACTCTTTGGCAATAGCAGTGGAACCTATAGTGTGCGAATTTTTTGCAAAGTAAGTAAAGCTAATATCGATGCTCTTACGCTCTTCTTTTTATCATTTTTACAAACTGCGCGGTGGTTACTGTTACTGCGTACAGCTATGATTACGGCCACAAGGTAAGTCTATTTACATGAAAATACAACTTTTCTAATATTTATATAAAAGAGTAAATAAATACACTTCCTTTTTATCGCTAAAAGAAACCATACTCCACCTTCAACCACGGCGGGTATTACCCAAAAAAAAAAAAAAAAAAAAAAAAAACAGCTATCAGTCTTCGAGTTACAAGAGTAACTATCCATCCTCATCGTACACTGGTTCGAATTCCCAAGTAAAGCGTCCTAACCGGACAACAAGTTCTTCGTCAACTGCTGGAAGGGCACGGCACATCTGCAGCAATGTGCTCCGGGAACAGTATTCAATCCGAAGAACAGCGTCTGCGACTGGCCGAGTAGCGTCAATAAAGACAAGTGTAATGTGAGTATTAATCCCCGGCGAGCAGATTACATTGGGAGAAAGTGTTCGAAAAATACTTTAGCTTCAGAGATCGGTATCGAATCGAGCACTTAAAATCTTCCTTGTCTCAATCATTATCATTCGATGTTTATCGAGAGATGAGTCGCTTCAACCTGGAGTATACTGTATTATAATGGATGGATATATTATTTAAATTTTAGAGCTGCGACGATTACAGCAGTGGATCGGACTATTCGGACTACGATGATTCGGATTGCAACAACTCGAAGAAAGGCTGCGATAAGAGCTATTACAAGGATTCTTACGAAAACGACTACGATAAATCAAAGGACGACGCTCTGAAGGACGTTTTGGAAAAAATGAGCAAATCCTACTGATAATACGTTGTTCGTATATAATTCGCGTGTTTAAATAAAAGCGTAAATCGTACGCGATCACGTATAAATAAGCTTTCATTCGTTTCTAATTGATACCATTTAGAACATTAACAGCCGAGCCTAATTAATGCAGCAGAAGGTAACGCGATACAGCACGTCTTCCGCAGACGATAATTCTTCGGTTTACGTAAGAATGTGCATCGGCGATCTTATTTTTATCGCGTAATCAGCGTAGTCTTCCCTTGATCTTTGTTATTGAACAATAAAGTACTTAAATCATCGATAAACAAAATTTGGCCAAAAGGTCGACGAGGGCACGGAAGCCGAAGCCAACATCGAGGACTACTACATCCACGAGGACTTCCGCAAGGGCCATCGTCTCAACAACGACATCGCCGTGGTGCTGCTCAAAGGTAGGGGCATACCTCTGGGAAGAAACGTCATGCCGATCTGCCTGCCCTACGAGAACATCGAGTATCCAGCCGGTCTCAACTGTACCATCAGCGGTTTTGGCAGCGTCGAAGCTGGATCGTCCAGTACGTGCAATTTTCTTTTAATAAAAAATCATAAAAAGCAAGAATATTTAAAAAAAAAAACGTATAATTTTACAGCTCACTCGCGGAAATTGAGGTTCGGCTGGGTACCACTACTCGACCAGTCGGTCTGTAAGGCAGACTACGTTTACGGCCAGTCGTCGATCACCGACGGCATGATCTGCGCGGGACACCTGGACGGTGGACCTGACACTTGCGACGGTGACTCAGGCGGACCGTTAGCTTGTCAGCACAATGGTAACTAAGGCTGTGGTTTTATTTTAGCGCAACGATTAGACACAGTTCGATGAATCAGCGAGCCTAATGATCTAATGATTCGTTTCAGGCGCATTCACGCTTTACGGATTGACCAGCTGGGGACAGCACTGCGGAAGAGTCAACAAGCCGGGTGTTTACGTCAGAATTGCACATTACAGAAAGTGGATCGATCAGAAGATCAGAGAGTCGCTGATTGGCCGATAATCGACTAAGCGTTTATTGTAATGTACTTTAGGATCGATTTTTGTAATGTTTGAAATGCCGGTTACTTCGATCTTGTAATCGATCGCTTTCTTTATACCAAATATCATTGCTAACGTCGGTATAGTTGGTAGATGTAAACTATTACTTAAATATTTTTATGATATTCATTCGATCTAGTAAGCATTATAGTATAAGGTAACAGTTAGTTCACTCTCGAACGTTCTCTGAAGCTATGCCTTGTTTAACGTGATTTTATCCAAAGTTATATGCGAATATAGAAAAGCTATTTTTGTACGTAATAGTTAATATTAAAAAAAAATTATACATTAGAATTAAAGACTGCTATATCCCTCCCTGTAGTTATCAGTACAAAGACGAAATCGTAAATGCGTGAATCATGCAAATGTAATGCCCTCGATCGTATAGATTTAAGGTTTTTATAATAAACGGATAGTTATCTTCTTGTATCCATCAAAAAATTTTCCATTATATGATCTTGTTTACCACCGTAATCTTGACCATTTTTTCGTCATTCAAAATTGCAGCTAATTGACAAGATAACAATACAAGCCGTAAAGTACCTTTAATGGCACAAAAACAGCTGACGTGAATTTTCATCCATCAGATAAGGCTTATCAGTTTTTACAGGTTTTTAGTTATCATATGCTTTCAAGTATAATTGTCTATATGAAATTTTTTTAAAATTCTAAATTTTTATTACCTAATCTAAGATTTAACAAAAAAAAATAGCTGTATTGGTACACGTTTTCTTAGAGCATTGCGGAGAAGAAGTAATTATATTCACATATGTATAAGGAGTAGGAAAAAAACATGACAGGCGGTATCTCATAAACAATGTTATAGTGTGTCTTCTCGAATCGGCTCGGGTCATCGTCGCGTGATAACCCGCATGTAAAATTATACACAAGAGGTCTTGGAAGCTTGAAATCCATTTCTATCTTTGAAAGATGCCCACTTGGCCTCCACTGCTTATTTGTTACAAGCGTGCTTATAGCCTTCTTCGAGTGAAAAAAAAAAAGATTCTTTATCAAACTTTGAACCTTGCCTATTCCTGGCCATATGCAAAATCGATAATACGGGCAGACGATCGGAGATATTGTTGACATCGTTGTCACAAAGCTCAAGAACATCGCAGGAATACATTACAGTGTGGATAATTATAAGTCACGTGCTCGATAAACATTCGTCTGTTGGACTGGTGAATTCATAAATATATGCATTCCTCGATAGAACATCTAAAACCTGCCCAGACAATTCAATAATCGTTCGATAGATATAACACGATATGGCACGTCATGTATAGACAAATGGAAATTCATTATCTTATGTTACCAGAAACGTGCCTTCAACGAAATGCGGACGATAAAGAATTTTCATGGTTGTATATACTTTCGTACCTTTCTTATAACACCTCCCTTCGTGCCAATAGACCTCGTAAGTCGCCTCGAAGCTCGCCATTCGGAGATAGACATAGGTATCAGATAAGAAGCGCGATTTTTGGCCATTCGCGAGAGATGCGGCGCGCGGACAACAGAAGAGAGTGGAGAATACGCGCCTACTTACGCGGCGTCTATCCGAAACTTTATTATAAGTAGCCGCCGCATGCCCAGTCCGGACTTCAGTCTACTATCTGCATCGCGGCCGAAAGCATTGTTCGATCGCGACTGAACTCTAGATATTTAGTTCCGGTGTATAGTGTACCGTTGTTGCTTGGATTCGTAAGTGTTCCCGAAGATAAATATAGAGATTTTTTTTCAATTTCGTTGTCATTCTGCGCAGTTTTCACCGATGCATGTTTTGCAAATTTTAAAATTATATTAGCTTCGGATTAAACAATTTCCCAACAATCCCTAAGTTATAATCAAACACATATGCGCGTAACACCCTTTCGGTCTTGCGTTATCGCAATTTCGCAATACTCGCAATGTTTGCAAAACACCATTTATCTATACTCGCAAACATAGATAAGAGATTTTCCACATTCTATCGTACACGCGTGCACTTTTTGCCATTGCGCGTTTTATACGTTGCCAGCCGACCTCGTACATCGCTTTATTGTCAAAACTTGGAACAATGGTCGGCTCCGCAACGGTACTCCGCGTTTTGCGCACTTTTTCATTCACAACTTCTTTGTTTAATCGGAAGTGCATTATATGGCCGGCTGACGAAACTATCGACGTTTTTGTGAATTTCCAACGGCTGCACTGTATAAGATCGTGACGTCAGGAATATACACGACCTCTCGGGCCTGCGTGCGATATAGGTACAGCTGATCGTTCGATATATAGGCGGGAAACTTTCCACGAGAGCTTTTCTCTCGACTGCTCGGGCCGCGATCGATGATCGAATGTCACTGTTTTCAAAACGACACACACTCACGTCATTCAGGCACTACACCGGGCGTGCAAGAATTACAATTGCACGAGAAAATTTTTAGGAACAACACTGTAAGAACTTCACCACTGGCGTAGAGAAGCGAAAATTGGTTGATATTCGCAGAAGAGAGGAATCGCAAGAGCCAGAAAATGATGAAAATCGGCTTCGTAGGCGGCGGCAAGATGGCCCAGGCTCTGGCGAAAGGCTTCATCAAAGCAGGTAACTAACCGCGCTCGACTTTACGAGTCGTCTATTATATATCTCGCGTGGCTCGCTCCTTTTTTTATTTACACGCGAGCCAAGTCTCTCGACTGATAAGTAGCGGCGTTAAGGCGTTGGAATCAGTAAACTCGATCGATTTACGACGACGAGTGAGTCGATGACACTTGTACATTATTGCCCGTGAATTGATACACACATTTCATTTTGCTATGAGCGGAGGGATAAGTATCGATTTGCTGAATATTCAAGGCAAATTTATTTCAGGTCTGACGAAGGGCGAAATGATGCTCGCCAGCTGTCTGCCAACGGACAAGACCAGTATCCAAGAATTCGAGGTAATTAGATAGAAAAGAGCCATAATATAATTTAAGAAGAAAAGAAGTTTCGACAAGCTCGGAGACAAAGCCGAAAGACACGCAACGAACAGATACAATCACCCTAATCTCTAAGCCGATTGACAAGTCAAAAAACTTTCCCAACAGTGTAGGTGTTTTTCGAGGGCCTGCATACCGATAACTCGCGGCGACACAAGCAGCTGATGTCTACATAATGCAAAAAATATAAAGATATCGAATAATCCTCCGCACAGCCCCGGCAATATCGCGCTCGTCGATCGAAGAAGATGTAGCCAATACACGCGATCTCGATCGGCGATCGCTATCGGCGCGAAAAACACGCGAATTTGTTTGTCGCACGGGACTCGGGAGAATTTTCTCGGTCAACGGGTTTACCGTCGCACGAGACTGGAAATTTTCCACCGATAATCTCTCGAGGCTTATCGTCGGTATAATACGGCTTGTTATCGAAAAAAAGCTTATCCGATGCGACGCCGAGATTATAAGTATACAGTGGCGGTGTGGCCAGTGTAAATAGGCGTTCTTTCTTATAGGGGTCGATTATGATTATCGATTATGGTGTTAGTGGAGATGTGAACGCAAAATGTACGATTCTCAACCATTTTCAGGCGATGGGCTCGAAAGCGGTCTTCTCGAACCCCGAGGTAGCCAATCACAGTGATGTCCTGGTGCTGTCGGTGAAACCGCAAATCATAAAGAAAATCCTCCCAGAACTAAGGGACAGCATACAAAAGAAGAAGACGCTTCTTCTGTCCATAGCCATGGGTGTATCGCTCAAAACTTTAGAGAACGTAAGTGAATACAAGCAACGAGAAATAAAAGTTATGAAATTCTTCGCAAAAATCATATAATTTAAATGATTCTCACACAGAGCGTACCCGAGGGAACGCCGATCGTCAGGGTGATGCCGAACATTCCTGTGCTGGCCGGTTGCGGGGCGACGGTCTACGTTCGCGGCAAGCACGCCAGTTCAAACGACGCTGAGATCACGAAGAAGCTCTTCTCCGCAGTAGGACTCTGCGAAGAGGTGCCCGAGAGCATGATCAACCCCATCACGGCACTCGCCGCTTCTGGTCCGGCTTATGTGAGTTCTTTTGACGGTCGTTTCAGAAAATCGTCTGCCTATATTCACATAAGCTGACGATCGAATGATTGATTATCAGGTGTACATGATGATCGAAGCTCTGGCCGACGGCGGAGTGAAGATGGGACTCCCGAGAGACCTGGCGTACAGACTGGCCTCGCAGACTGTCCTGGGCGCAGGAACGATGGTCAAGGAGACGAACATACATCCCGGAGTCCTGAAGGACGACGTGTCATCACCTGCAGGTATGTTATAGTATATGTTATTTTTATTAATACTTTAGGACTTGGTTATGTTAATTATCAAACGATACTTACAGGCTCGACGATAACGGCGATCCACAGTCTGGAGAAAAACGGCTTCCGAGGAGCCGTGATCGACGCCGTCGAGGCGGCGACTCTCAGATGCAAGGAGTTCAGTCCCAACGATACGGATAAGTGAAGATCGAATGACTGCAAAGATTATTACATGCATAATTATATACTCGAGAGAGAGAGAGAGAGAGAGAGAGAGAGAGAAAGATGAAAACTGAAGGAGGACGACCACATCGATCGCGATCATGATTCTGCGAACGGCGACGAAACCTCCTCTCGTTTGTTTTTTAAGTAGACGATAATTTTGTAATTATTGTATCAAGATCTGCGAATTTATTTGTTTGTTTGCTCGGCGCCGAGTATGTAGGCGAGATTGAGGATTATGATAGTCGATCTAATCGTTACACGCGAGTAACGAATATAGGTACATGTGTGACGCAATTGGGACTTTTTGTATACTCGTCTGTGCGTGTATATAGTGGACAATCGTGTAAGTAATTAAATTATATAGTGTAAATAACTTTAGAGATTTTACCTGATTTCTAATGTTCGGTGTAAGCGATCGAACAATCCTGTATATATCTGTATAAACTCTATTTTTATATCTCAACACGAAAACATTATTCTATGCCTGATAATATATGTAAAACTCTCTTTGCAGAATAAACTTATTTTCAAAAATACTGCCCTTCGCATCAGCGCATATTTACCTGCATAAAAGTTGCATATAGAGGTTATGTGACACGTTTGCCATCTCATCGATTCGGGTTGCTCATAACCGTTGTAATTTCCATGCAAATTAACGTGACGCGTTCACCAACAATTGCGCAATCCAAGCAAACCTCCTAAATAATGCAACGTTATCCCGCAGCTCTCTCTCTCTCTCTCTCTCTCTCTCTCTCTCTCTCTCTCTCTCTCGACCCTTATGGCTCGCGACAACAATTAGGCGGCGCCGCAGCGTGAAGTGCACTAGAAAGAGACAGAGCGTCAGCTTATTATACACATGCCCGTTTAAACCGCAGCGACGTATCCGTTACACCGGCTCTGCGCAGTGTTTACAAACAAACGAGCCTTTCCTCACACCTCTATATACTTATACCTACCTATATATATTGAACTGCACACACGCGATCGATGAACGTAAAACGACCAGCAGTGAGCAGACGAGAATCAAAATCTCCCGCCATTTCTAACCTCGACTTTTAGCCGGTATATCTTTCCTCGGCGCATCGTCCTCCGCACGCATAATCGCACATCCAGAAGAAAAATAGCATACCGCCGGCTCGAACAAAGTAAACAACCGGCTGTGGGCGGCGAAAAAACAGGTAGGCGGTGCGGAACACCGGTTTTATATAATTATTCGCTTTATTACGCTTGAGAGAGCGAGAGAGAGAGAGAGAGAGAGAGAGAGAAAGAGAGACACGTCTACAGCCAGCGATAAGCGCGCGGCAATAGTTGAGTACTCATATATTTTTTCCTCCTCACTGCACTTCAGCTCACGTCGCACAACGAGAGACTCTCTTTATAAAAGACATCATCAGAGCGTATGATGAGGTTCGCACAAGCGTTGGGACTCCTAGTGCTGCTACTGGCGACATCCACCAGGGCAGCGAACAAGTTCGGCGAGGACGAGAGCTGTTACTCATTCGCCGGAGGCACCGTCTACCCCGGCAGCTCGAAGCACGAGGGTCACCAGCTCCAAACCACCAAGGCAGTCAGTGAGTCTAGAGATTGACCTTGAGTCCAGATGCTATACTTCTGAGTCTCGAGAGGGCCGCTTGTTTGTTTGTTTATATAGCTTTACGAATGCATCGGTATATACTTTTGCAACGCCGAGCAAATTGTTAATTGTTTGGGTTTGGGAAATTTTTTTAGAAAAATATGTACTTGCGCGGGGCTCAGTATAGTGTTCGTTGGATTTGAGATTCAAAATGGAGACTGAATGCTAGAAATTGTTAATTTTCGTTTGGCTCTTTTGTGGCTTATCACCCGATTAAAGATACGGATGATTTTTTGATCTCGATGGAAAGACGGGGTCACGAATACAACAATAACTTCTTAGATGCAATTGGTCAAGGAATAAAATATTGCTTGAATTTAATATACTCTCGTTAAAATCTCGTTAAAAAATCGTATCATTGAAAAAAAAATGCAAATTATTGCGGGATATACGTACGACGAAGATACCTAGCGTATAAATACTCCGAGTGTTTTTTACGATACCGAAATCAAATTTTTAACTTTTTAATTAATTAAACAAAAGGAAACTTTTATAATAAAATATGTTATATTTTAGTTGGCAAAAAAGCCCCTTATTGGGAAGGAACAGCAGTGGTCAAGGGAGAATTCAAAGAGATTAAATTGACACAGTTTAAAGGAAAATATCTAGTCTTTTTCTTCTATCCCCTCGATTTGTAAGTACACTATTTCATTCGCGGCATACATTAATGATTTACACTTAAATTGTGACGATAAAAGAGAATCGCTTTGGTTTCAGTACGTTCGTCTGCCCAACGGAGATCTTGGCCTTCTCGGACCGCGTCGAGGAGTTCAGGAAACTCAACGTCGAAGTAGTAGCCGCTTCCGTCGATTCGCACTTTACTCATCTGGCTTGGATTAATACTCCCAGGAAAGAAGGTGGCCTCGAGAACATCAGGATTCCATTACTCTCGGATCTCACGCATAAAATAGCCAAGGATTACGGTGTTTATCTCGATGACTTGGGTCATACTTTGCGGTAATTTCACACTTATTTGTATAGCTTTAAGAAAGTCGAACAGTAGATGTTGGTTTAATATTTTTATTTCATTTTTTTTATTTTTATATAAAATACTATAATAGGTAAACATTTAACCTGCATAATACATCTGTTCTCATATTACAAAACATTTCATTTTTTTGTCATGATTTTTTTTTATAACAAATCAAGTCAAGAAGGACTTGATATTTGTTCATTAAAATACGATTGATATGATTCAAAAGATTTTCAACTTTCAGTCAGTGTTATGTTCAATATAAAAATATTTTTGCAGCGCATTGTTTATCATAGACGGAAAAGGAATTTTGCGACAAATAACAATGAATGATCTTCCAGTCGGCCGATCGGTCGATGAAACTCTTAGACTTGTGCAAGCTTTCCAATATACTGATGAGCACGGTGAAGTGTGTCCAGCCGGTTGGAAACCAGGACAGGATACTGTAAGACAATCTTGTTTTTTTTATCTCTAAGTTGAAGCTTTATGCTTTTATTAGGCTAATTTAGAATATTTAGATTTACTCGACTTTTTCATAACATTTTTCGAGTATTTCGTCTGATTGTTATAAAAAATAGCTACAAAATGCCCTATTAATTTTTTATCCTCTTATTTCAGATTATTCCTAATCCAGTGGATAAAAAGAAATTTTTCTCAAAGAATCAAGTATAAATTTTGTACGATATTTTATACGTCGAAAGAATAAACGCTCGTTTTTATAAATTTTGTAAACTAATTTTATCACAATAATCTATTCCTAAAGATGTATAACATTGTATGTACATACATGAAGAGATTAATCGGCTTTCGTTCGTTTCGGACTTGATAACGTTATTAACTGTACCCTCCGTGGCGTTCTCGCTGATGATATAATGGCTGGTGGTTTTTCAGTCTTGGGTGGTGTGGCCTTGATGTTAGGCTTTTCACTTTCCACGACTGTATCCTCTAAAACTAATTGAAAATCTTCTGTTTCGTCAGGGTCAGTGTTACTATTACTTTCCATTTCCATTCGAACTGGTTTATCTTCTACAGAGTTAACATTTTCTTCAATATTTTTATTCTCCTGGGTTTTCTTTTTGTTGATATCTTCTGTTTTCTGCTTATCCTCGTTGGCTTTCACTGCTGATTTTGATTTTGAAATGTCAATATCAACTGCATTTACATCTAATTCTATAAAAGGCGCTGGCGTTGTTATTGCTTCTTTGACGTTATTTGATTTCGTCACTTTTTGAGGAGGCATTTTATAAACTTTTCCAAGTTCACCTTCTTGAAAATGAATTATTGAACAATAACCATCAGATGATGAAGCAACTAATACTCTGCCATCCGACGACCTTCAATAAATAAAATGACCATAAGAATAAAAATCAAATATAATAATGAATTATTACACTTTGGGTGACATACCAAGTGATATCTGTAAGCCGTGTGTAATGAATGTTAGAAATAACTGCAACAGGTGAAATTTGTTGAGTGTCATAAATCATTACAGAGTTGTCTGTTGCTACTGCAAATACTATTCTGTAGGGTAAGGCCACCATTGGTGCAGGACCATCTTCTCGAATTTTAAAGTACACTGGACAGCATCTGACAGCATTTGTTACTTCATCAAAAGATGGAAGAATCGCCAGAGGTCTATATAAAATAGTACAAGTTAAGAATTTATTTTTCACATTCTATTTAGTAAATTTTTCTAAATATTTCACCACTTACTCTTTCAAATTATGCCTTGAAAAGATAACTGTACAATTGGTAACCTTATCAGTTGATTCTTGTGGCTCAATAATACCTGAAGGCACAATGAGTAATGAGCCATCTGGAGTAAATGTTAATCTTCTAAAAAAGGACTTGAAAGTGTCATCATAGAAAAGACGAACAACTTTTCCTTCAAGTGGATGTCCTGCAGGAGTAGGGATCTTTGATTTGCTCACTCTCTGCACTGTTCTCTTTGCAGTGACATCAATCAATCTACAAATCCTTGAATATAAAATTTAAAGTAGTTAGTAAAATAAATCGTTACAAACTTGTATTACAAATGCTTTCACAAACCTGTCTGAGCTTATAGTAGCTATAAATTTATTGGTTGGGTCCCAAGTTACTCCCTGAGGAAATCCTTTGTTATAATCGGACAGCATAGCAATCTTTTTGCCTTTATGCACATTCCAGAGAATAACTGAATTGTCTAGAGAGCCTGAAACTAGACAGTTTGAATCTGGTGACCAGCTCAAGTCATAAACATCTTCTACATGACCACGAAGGACCTTCCAGGAATTCCATTGCTCCTTGTTTTGGATATCGTCACCAGGAAGAAGAGGAATTTCTGATCCTTCTCTTTGTTTCCAAAGTATAATGGCAGATTCTAAATTAGACAGAATTCACATCACGTTAGGATAATAAAAAAAAACTTAAAAAAATAATGTATTACATTCAACCTACCATCATCGCCAGATGCCAGCATTTCTCCTGATGGTGAAAAGCGAACAACATTCACAGTCCTCTGGTGTCTTTCCAAGTCTGCTACGCAAGAGACTGTTGCTTCGCCAGCTTCATTAACTGTGACGTGCCAGATCTTGAAAACAAGGTACATTCACAAATATATTTGTAAAAAACTAGAAATGCGATATCTATCTTCTTAAAATGAATGAAGGCAACTTAGAAAACAGAACAATTCCAAAAAGCAAATGCCACCCCAAAGATGAGCGTAACATAGAACAAAATGTCAAGAACAACAATGGCAACAGAAGAACAAAAACAATCGTTACCAGAACGTGGGAATCGGCGCCGCCAGATGCCAGCCTCCAGAAGACCTCGCCGCTTGGCGTTTTCGAGGAGCCGATCTGCATGTCGATACTGAGTACCGGGCCCCGGTTGTGCCAGGAGATCTCCGGAATAGTGCATTTCATTTTTGCTTCTCTCGACTGCACTGGCATCTTTAACAGCTGCAGCAACTCGTCCTGGCCTATTTAAACTTTTCTTATAGGCTGAAGTCGCGGAGGGATAACCTGTTACTCGCTGAAAGGCCGAACAAACACTGTGTGTGTATTTTCGCGCGCGATTCCGATTCCGCGGATTCCGCCCACCACGAAAGTTCAGTTCAGCTGTTCCGCTCGTTCAGTTTAGCCAGGTTTAGCCGGTTTATATAGCGTTGGCCCGTGGCCGGTGCCGTGTCATGTCATGTCACAGTACAGTCTATGGTCGGCTGTCGAGTGTCGGGCTGTGTCTGTGTCGCTGAACCAGCCGCGGTGTTAAGATTGTGATTAGTTTCTGGAGATTGTTTAATGATTATAAATAATTCTGTTAAATTATTATAGTAGAAGTTTTTGAGCAAACAGCTAAAAACCACCAAAATGCCGCGTATTATGATAAAGGGCGGCGTGTGGCGCAACACTGAGGTAAGTTTCTAACCTACATGTAGTGTACTTTTATATTTTATACTTCTATTTCAGTCAAATTAAAACAATAGTTTGAAATGATTTTGCGTTAGTTTCGTTTTAAACTTTACATCGTTTTTATATATCACCATTCTCTAATTTTTTGAAAATTTTGAGCTTTAACAACTTATCAAAATTGCTATTGTGACTAAACCACACAAGTTGTTGTCTTTAAGTAGCCATTTTTATTTTTAAAAGATCATACATTATAATTGATGTACATCTGAAGATGTGTTTATAAACAAATGTATATGAAGAATGATTCTAATAGAATTTAAGCTACTGCTAAATAAATCATAAAATGTTCACAACTATTTTCAGGATGAGATCCTCAAAGCCGCCGTCATGAAGTACGGCAAGAATCAGTGGAGTCGAATAGCTTCCCTTTTACATAGAAAGTCGGCCAAACAGTGTAAGGCCAGATGGTTTGAGTGGCTAGACCCAAGCATCAAAAAGACAGAGTGGAGCAGAGAAGAAGATGAGAGGCTTCTTCATTTGGCAAAACTCATGCCCACACAGTGGAGGACTATTGCTCCTATTGTTGGCAGAACAGCTGCTCAATGCCTTGAACGATACGAGTACTTGCTGTATGTACTTTGTTCCAATTTTATATTTGAAATAAGTTATATTTAGTGTAGAATTTGTATATTTTCTATATTCATAAATTTTGAATTTTTCACAGAGATCAAGCTCAAAAAAAGGAAGAAGGAGATGAAAGTGTTGATGATCCAAGAAAACTGAAACCTGGTGAAATTGATCCCAATCCAGAAACAAAGCCTGCTCGTCCAGATCCTAAGGATATGGATGAGGATGAACTGGAGATGTTATCAGAGGCAAGAGCCAGATTGGCTAATACTCAAGGTAAAAAAGCCAAACGAAAGGCCCGCGAGAAGCAGTTGGAGGAAGCCCGTCGGCTTGCCGCTTTGCAAAAGCGACGTGAATTAAGAGCTGCTGGCATTCAAGTGCAGCAGAAAAACAAACGAAAACGTGGTATAAATTATAACACAGAAATACCATTTGAGAAGAAACCTGCCCCAGGGTTTTACGATACTTCTGCAGAAGAAATTGATCCTCTTGCCTCTGACTTCTCCAATTTGAGGCCAGCAAATCAGCTTACTTGGCAAGAAAAAGAGGAGCTTGAGAGGAAAAAAGACAAGCAGAAATTGAAACAACGCAAGGAAAATGACATACCAGAGAGTATGATCAACAATGAACCTCTGAAAAAAAGGAGTAAACTGGTTTTACCGGAACCACAAATATCCGACAAAGAGCTACAACAAGTCGTCAAGTTGGGTCGTGCATCTGAGGTAAGTAAAACGTCATTACCAAGCAGACAAAATTTTCCAGACTGACTTATAATCAATAACCAACCAATTTAATTTTGTAGGCGGCCCGAGAGATCGTTCTCGAAGGAGGAAATAATGCATCCGATAGTTTACTGGCAGATTATTCTTTGACTCCAAATACGGCAATGACGCCAAGAACGCCAGCTGCCGTCGACAGAGTATTGCAAGAGGCTCAGAATGTTATGGCGTTGACGCATGTGGACACCCCACTAAAAGGTACAACATAAAACTTAGCTTTATCCAAAGCATACATTTTCGTCTCAATATTCAATATGTAGAAAGAGGTGTTGATCAATTAAAATATATTATATTTGCAGGTGGATTAAATACTCCTCTAAGTAATGCAGATTTCAGTTGTGTAGTTCCTACACCAAATGCTGTAGCCACGCCAAACACAGTTCTGGCTACACCTTTTAAGTCTCAAAGAAGTGACGCCACTCCAGCTACTCCAGGATCAATCAGGCAGCAGAATGCCTTAGCTTTACCTGGACAAACTCCAGTTCGGGATAAACTAAATATTAATCCAGAAGATGCGCTGGAGGCTTCTCAGACTCCAATGGAAATAAAAGCAGTTAAAGAACAATTGCGCGTGGGCCTGGAATCACTTCCAAAACCGAAAAATGATTACGAAATCGTTGTACCAGAAGAAGAAATAAACGAAGATGATGGTGCCACAACAACAACAGATGTCGTCGAAGATCAGGCAGATATTGACGCCAGAGCTCAGCAAGAATTACTAGAAAAGCGTTAGTAAATTTTTATTTTATTGATATCATCTGAAGAAAAAATTCAGTCAATTAAACTTTTATGCTTATATATTTTTCATAGAAAAAAGAGAGTTGGAGAAACGTTCACAGGTGATACAAAGATTGCTTCCACGACCGAATGAAGTAAACATGAACGTGCTACGGCCATCTACAGAAGTTTCATTGACTGATTTGCAAAGGGTAAAAGATTCTATTGAAATCAAAGCAACTATTTTTAAATTAAATAAAATTTTATATTTCCAATTTTAAAATTTTACAATTGCAGGCAGAAGAACTCATTAAGCAGGAAATGATTTGTATGATGCAATATGATACATTGATGAATCCCGTTGTACCGAATCATAAACGCGCGCAAACGATAATGAATCAAGCGAACAATTATTTAGAACAGCATCCTTATGAAGAAGTTTCAAAGGACGAATTCGAGACTGTAAGTTCTAATTTCTCATATTTCATTAATTTTTATGTCATTTATTTAATCACTAAATGTTTTTTGGTTGTTTGCAGGCAAAGAAACTATTGCAAGAAGAAATGTCTGTGGTCAAAGAAGGGATGGCCCATGGAGATTTGAGCTTGGAATCTTATAGCACTGTATGGGAAGAATGTTTATCACAGGTACAAGAATTAACATTAATCTTCTAATTGTATATCATATTTTATACAAATGACAAATCCTCAATTTACCTAACATGTGCTTTTTAGGTTTTGTATTTGGAACCTCAGAAGCGATACACAAGAGCCACATTGGCTTCAAAAAAAGATAGGATAGAAGCTTACGAAAGAAAATTAGAGGAAAACAGGATGCATATGACAGCTGAAGCTAGAAGAGCAGCAAAGATGGAAAAGAAATTGAAGGTGTTGTTAGGAGGCTATCAGGTACTTGAATTTATTCCTATTGTATTAAACAACTTATTTATACTTAAACCGTATCAATTTTTTAATACTTTTTTTCAATTTCAGAATCGAGCTCAAGTATTAGTCAAACAGTACAATGATTTGAATGAGCAAATTGAGCAGCTACGACTTGAGCTATCTACATTCAAATTTTTGCAAGCTCAAGAAGAGGCTGCTTTGCCTAGAAGGCTTGAAGCACTTCTGGAAGATGTGAATAGGCAGCGAGAGCGGGAACAAGCGTTGCAACAACGTTACGCCAAATTACAGGAGCAGTTAAGCGAAAATATGTAATAAAGTTTTCTAATTTTTGTATAAAAAAAAAATAAATAAACTATGTTAAAGATTTTATTTCTAAGAACATTAGTAAATTAATTATAAAAATAAAAATAAGGTACAGATTTAATTTGAAATGTGGGTTTTTACTTAACTTATTAAAAACAATACCTTAAAAATATACCAAATTTTATTTACAATAACAATTAGCTTTATTTTTTGGAAATTTTCATCAAATGAATATCAGGAGAAGAATAAGTTGAATGCTGTTCAGCCATTGGAATTTTTTCAACTTTAAATCTTTCATTTAACTTTGTTATGAACTCTTTCCAAACAGACACTTGCTTTGGCGTGTCTCTTTCTTCTTGTGATAAAATTGCGTAGGTCCCCTCATTATTAAAAAATACTTCCATGGTGTCCAAAAGTGGCTTGACTGACTGAAAGTAAAATGGATATCGTATTAATATTTGCAAAGATGTTTTAAAACTTAAAAGTATAAATATATACATACCTCTTCATAGTATACACAATCTGTTAAAAGAATTATTTCAGGTTTGAAATTCAAGTTGTTAACTTCTTTTCCCCATTCAAGAACCTGAGCTTCAGCAACTCCTCCTAAAGATTTCCACTGCTTTTCGTTAGCCTTGATATTTTTTTCAAGCATTGGTAATACAGTTTCCAAATCGGTCAAAACAACATGAGCACTAAAAATATTTAAAAAGTATTCTACTTTATTGAGACTAATTTTATTAAAAAAAAAATGTATTGCAATATTTAACAAGTGACGTTACGTACCCTAAACAAGCTGTAACGATTCCAGCACACCCTAAGCCTGCTCCAAGCTCCAAGACTTGTTTTCCTTTCAACCACTTATTCTTCTGACTAGTTTTGTCAAGATATTTAGCAAGAACCAAAGCTGCATCCCAAATGACACAACTTACATCGCCTATCTTTTTTTGTAAAAAAGTCAAACACGTATCACAGCTATCTAATGTTAGATTTCTGATAAAAATATCTTTATCAGAATCCATTTTTAAAAATCATTCGGCAATTTTAAAAACTTCAGAATATACTTTTCTAGCCTAAAATACAGTAATATTCATAAACAATAGTATATGTATAAGGTATGAATTTCAAAGTGATATAAGTAAAACTACTTTAATTCTGTCAGAATTAATTTTATTTGACTTATAATTAATCTTACAAATAAGAGAAAACTTATTTTCTATTTTCCATTCTACTTATATACAAAAATAGTATAAAAAGTCATAAAGTTAAAAGTTTTAACCACAAATATATAACAACGGTTTAGCAACACTAAAGATGGCACCACATGAACAAAAACTATAGTGTGTCAAAGGCGCGATGTCAGTTGCCGGCTTTATCTGTTTTGAATTCTTCCACATGTTTTAAGGTTATAATACCACCGGAGGATATTTTCAATAATGATCATCTGCATTGTTTATTAGTATTTTAAGAGCCATCGCATTTTTTCAGCTACAAGTAAGTTTTTAATTTCAAAAATAGCTATTTTTCTCTTATACATTAGTGGAAGATGGGTAATAGATATTTTTTTTAGAAGCTGTGATTTCTTCAAAATATCTACGAAATCACATCAATAATGAATAAAACAGCGGAAGCGAACAAAACGAATTGCAAGGAACTCTTAGTGCAACGAATGTTTTTTGCCATAGGTTTCAGTATCATTGTACACTTTATTTTGATGAGCGGTGTGATACTAGTCACCAATTTAAAGATAACGCGTCCACTGGAATGGATACAGAATACTTGGAATGTCGTCACTTGTTTAAGAATGTGGACCTATTTTTTGGTATTCTCTGTAGTCGTTTTTTTGCAAGGCATAATCTGCAGTAAAGACTATATGAATCCAGTTGCCTATACTTCTAGCCGGTTTGTAAAGTTTTGTCATATCTTTACACCTCACAACCTACTTGTTGGAGGACTTTACACAATTTTGGGAGGTGTTCTCGCATGGTTGCACTTGTCTGTGGAAGGAGGTAGATATGGATCTCTTGTTAAGAGTTGTGAGAAGTTTCAAGGCTACTGCTTGGTTGAAGAGCATTACTTTCTACTGCTGGAAGGATTTTGGATTGGTTTATACTTTTTTACAAATGCTAGCTATATGGGCTCCAAAAATTTGCAGTTTTCCATCATACCTCAGTCAAAGTTATCTCAAGTTAAGAGAGGAATCCAGACTGTGATTGCCAATGCACTGCTAGATGGTATATGGCCCATGATTTATTTCCTTGGATTTTACTCAGTTTTTGGACAGTATTGCAGAAACCTATTCACATCACCCTTCTCTCTGTTGATTGAGGAAATGCCTCTTGACAAAATCTCTAGGCTACTGAGCATGTCTCTGATATTTTATGCTTGGTTGCACGCTGTACTTTTCATTCTCATAATACAAAGTATGCACTTGTTATTTCAAGCCTATCTAACAGAATGGATCCCATTTGATATCGAGGCTGTGCAGTTTAGTGAAAAGTCAAAAGTTTCATTGACGGATGCACTGACGATGGAAAAGATACCAGTTCTGCAACAATTGGGATATTTAGATCTTGTAACGATTGCTCAAAAGGATAGATCTAGAAGAGCGCTGCTTTTTACATTGAGTCAGCCTGGAGGTCACCCATATAATTGGAATAGTGTTGTTGAAAAAAGTCTATCTCTAATAAAGAAATTCTCTGATGGTTTGAATTCTGCTAGCATAACTCAAAAGGACCAGGTAGCTCCAATAACAAAAAATGTACCAACATTGACTGCTCAAGTAACAAATAAACCTTACACATATCAAATGAGAAGTCTTGTATCACCGAAACCCGCTAGTGCTCCACCCGTCATAGACACTGTGGAATGCCAACCAATTGCAACTGAAAACTTTGTTTCACTGTATTTTAAAAATGTAAAAAAAAATATTATAAATTATCTCTTGTCAAAGAGGCTAATCTCCTATGTGTTTGCTGAGCAATTTGAAAATAAATTAAGGCATGTGCTCAATGATGGGCAGTCTGTTATTTGGGCAACAGATGCAATTTCTTCACTGGCTGCAGTCTCTTTGGATGAAGATCCATATGGAATTGTACAAAAGGATTTGCCTGAAATAATTGAAGTGCTGCTAAAACTCAAGCAGTCATTAGATAAATTGCAAAAGATGAACATTTCAATTAGGAAGCCAATGAGTGATGATCGATTTTTGAAACAAACTTTGACTGCCCTTCGCTCTGCTGTCAGGCGTAGTTTATATAGAATTGTTGCCCATTTTAAGAATTACATTGATGATCTTGCATTACCTCCAATGACTGTGGATCAGTTACAACCATTTTTCACTTACAGAGAATAAATTGAATGTGTTTAGTTTGAAAAGTGAACATACATTTCATTAGACTGTCAAGTTTAATGATCAAGGTTTTTGTGTTGTACTATATTTCTTTAATATTTATTTGAATTTTCATCCACAAGGGTTTGTGCTTTGAGAATGTTCATTTATAATTTTTTACTAATTCTTGTACTGTATAAGATACATCAAGATGATGATTTGTTACTAATTTTGTATTTCTTTTGGACAACAAATTTTTGTTGTACTGTTGTATTCAACTAATGGTTTAAGAGAAAAATGTAATTTTGCAATGTACTTTTTGTAAATTTTGATAATAAAGTAATATTTTTCAAGATAGCAATTGATATTCTTATTTTACAGTTAATATACTTTTATGCATACAGTATTCGCTTTACATTATTGCAGTTACTTTTTTTTCAATGTATAAAATTAATTATAAATTAATGCAATTGTTTTGTAACTCTGGAGTTAAATAAATAAATAAATAAATAAGAGTTTTTACTCTTAAAAGTAAAAATTAAACTCACTCTACAAGAAAGAGTTTGAAAAAAGGATAATTAGAAAATAAATGTACGAAGCAATGTTTTTTGTTTTTAATTTTATATATTTTTATATATTCTTAAACTTATCGAAAAATATGACGTCGTATATGTACGAATACAATCCTAAAAAATTGAACGAAACAACTTGGCTGACCAAATTTCAGTTTATTTACACTATTATCACTAAGATAATACGTTAAAAATCGATATAAACAGTTTTTACACTATTTCCCTCCTCTTTCTCTTTCTACGTCCTTTTCAAATGCTGAACAACACTGAGATTGTAGAAGAGCTTCTCTCGAACGACCTTCCAGTTCTTAAGTTGCAGTTTCTGAAAATCAGACAGAAACTCGGCCAGCTCCTGCTCCTCACTCAGCATCGTTCCGTGACACTTAAGAAAGAGCGATAGGTATGCCTGAGCAAGCTCAAAGTCCTTCTTACTTTTGAGCATGTGTTTGATCATTTTAAGAAACTGTAGGAGCATCGGTACCGCGCACCTCATGTCGAACGCGAGGGACTGCACTTCTAGGTCAATGGCACTAGGTCCCATGCTTTTCAGCTTCTCCACAGCTTGGACAAAGTCGTTTGTCTCGGCCGTCTTCTCGAGCAGCTGGCCAAAAGGTGTCAAACTCTGAAAATCGGGATGAGCTAGAAGCTTGGCAGAGTCTTGCTGCTTCTGCACGTCCGAGAAGTCAAACTGCAACTGGGGCGCCGAAACCGTGGGTAGGAAGAAGGGCGCGGCCGCCGGAGTTTTAGGTGCATCTTTCGGTTTGTTGCGTTTTTTCACTATGTCAATATTCAGCAGATTCAGCCAGCGAGAGGTAGCCAGGGCAGACATGGTGACGAGTTTCGGGCTAAGCTGGTCCGGAGATGTATAGTCTTTGGAGTCCTCGTCCTCGTCGTCGTCAAGAACCATAGCTTCCTCCGTACTGTCTGAAGAATCTGGGATAGCGTCCGCAGTGGATCCCGGAAGAGAAATGCTCGGAATCTTGTCCTCAGCCTTAACGGCTTTCAGAGGTACATGGGAATAAAGGGTTCGATTGGACCACAGGAAGATCCCCAAGTTGCACACGTGCGCAGAGGCGAGAAACTCGCCGGTTGGTGAGAAACTTACCGAAGTGCTAGCTTCGGGTACCTGGAAAACATACTCGTTAAAATGATTGCCTTATTAATTGACTAAGCAGCACAATATAATTTTTACTGACCTGAAAGATGTCTATTAGTTGAGAAGATGGAATATCCCAAACTCTTATCGTCCTATCCATGGAGGCAGTTACAAGCCATCTAGAGTCAGGGCTAAAGGTTGCATCATTGAGGCGACCTGTGTGCCCTTCGAATCTTCGAACGATTCGCTGCATGTCAACATCGATCAAGACGATCGTGAAATCTTGGAGAGCTGTGGCAAGTAGAGAATTCTCCCTGTGAGCGCGTAGCCATTCAACTGATTCTTTTACGTCGATAACTGTTTTTGGCTCCTTATCATTAGCTACATAAAAATAGGGTTATAAATACGATAACTTTTTATACTGTATTAGTTTAAAGATATTCTCGAAAAATTACACTTACGCTTTAAAGCTTGGAACGGCCAGAACTTCACTTTGCCATCTCTTCCAGCAGTGACAACAACTGTATTCAGGCAGTCAACGCTTATTCCCTTAACAGGACCTTCATGTGCTCCTTTATCTGAACCATAAGATGATCTGTGCACTCCAGACTGTATATTGAATCTTTCCACATGACCAGTGTTGTAGCCAGCAAGAACATAATTTCCACATTGAGTTATAGTCACAGTAGTAGCAGTGACATTCATGTTAAACTTGAATTTTTCTGGCAACAGTTTGTGCTCTCCCATTTTCAGTTTGTCGTAAGACCAAGTTGTAACTACACCCAAACCAAGATGGGTGGTAGCTATGTTGTCCCAATCCTTGTCTCTTGTGCTCTCTGCTGCAATGTTAGTCATTTGTGGCATTATTAGAGGATCATCCACTGCTCTTCCTTTCTTCTTTGATGCTTTTCTGTTGTAAGAAGCTCTTCCTAGACTTTTGTTGAATGTTTCAGTTTGGGTGGAAAATATTCTCAATGATGAATCTCCACTAATTGATAAAATATTGTGGCCGTCATTTCCATAAAATCTGAAAACAATACATAAAAATTATTGTCAAAGTAAGATTTCTCTTTGAAAAAATAGTTAAAAAATAGACCAATACCGAATAACTGTTGGAGGCTCTGCGTGTCCTTCTCGAAGCCTCAGCAATCTTCCTGCACCATCTGCCAAATCAAATATCCACAGCTTCAATGTATTGTCCGGTGATGAAGAAACAAGCAATGGCTCATTAGGAAGGCATTTTAATCCAGTTACAGATCCAAAGTGAGCATTTAAAATTTGACTCTCTACTTTGCGCTGCTCAAGATTCCAAAGTACAATATGTCCCTGTAGACTGCCAGTTGCCATGATAGGATGCCCATCACTTCGAAATGAAATCGAAGTGACTACACCCCAATCTTGCACTAATTCAAAAACAGTTTGATCTACTTTCAAGTTATGCAAGATGATTCTTCCGTCTATTAATCCCACGGCAACAACATCAACTGCAGGCGCTTGTTCAATGATACTTATAGAAGAGTTCCATCCACTAAAAGTATATATCATCTTCATCAGCTTGATGTTCCATAATTGCATCTGTCCTTGCTCACTTCCCAACAGTATTTTGTTAATGTAGGTATTGGGATGCATAAGGGCAGTGATCTTGAACACATTGTTGCTAAAATTTGATTCCGAAACAACTTCTTCCGTTTTAATATCCCAAATCATCAAATTACTATTCTCATCAATCGACACGAGATGAGGCCCAAAGGGTAATAGAAGGTGCACTTGGGATTCATGTCCTTTATAGGTGTGTTTCAACTCGTTACCTCTTCTCCATGCATAAATCTTGTTACCGCTAGCCGTGTAAACATGGTAAGTGTCAGCAGACAGACAAGTTATGTCCTCAGGATGAGCTCCAGATACACTGAGTAGAGTAAAATGCGAACATCCATATGTGTGAAAATTTCTACCAGTGCATGTAACTATTAAGTTTTCCTTCCTTCTCTGGATATAACGTGTAACCACTGGGATGTGATTGCTCACGTATCCCAGAGCTCGATTACGTTGAAATACTTTACTGTGAGACATTTTTATCACTTTTTTTGCATCGACTCTATAATTTTTAGCAGTGAAACACCGAACGGATAAACACTCTGGTTTACTTGAAAGTCTAGTCGGTATTTTTGAAGACTTTACATTTTAATAGGTTAGAGCTGTATCCGCACGTGTATAACATAAGAGCCGCCATTCTTCTTTTTGTACGCCCCAATGAGGCAAATTGTGTAGATGCGGTACTTATATACGAGAACGCGGGTACGGGAATAGCGTACTAAATTGCATTATATTATAAAAGAAATTGAAAAATTGAAAAAGCCATATTCATGCGTTAATTTATACAATAATACAATATAGTTTTTACAGATTTTTAGTGACAATAAATTTTGTATGCGTCGAAATTACTAGATATCGCGCACGTGAGATACTCGGAGTCTCCCATCTATACCCTAATTGTATTCATTGACTAAGTATATACCTTCTCGACAGCGTGCGACGGTGCGTGGGCGTGCTCTCTGTTGTCGTTCAAACCACATGGAACATACGAACTTGTGAATTGTGATTTTTGCATAAAATAAGTAATAGAAAATGTCTGTACCCGATAAAGTGTTGATGCGCAAAATAAGGAAAAGAGAGAAAAACAAGCTGAAAGTCCTAAAAGAGAGAGAAATACAAAAGCAGAATGGTATGTTCTTAGTCACCTGTATATTAGAGGTTATAAAAACAAAAACAATACTCAAATTTTGCAACTACTTGTTGATAATTAACGTCAGATTCGTTTGAAATTTAGAATATTTTGCTTCATTTTCAGGGACTCTAGCTGAAGAACTCAAAAATGCGGAGGAAAAGTTGGAAGTTAAGGCAAAACAAGGTGTCAAAAGACAGTCTCCAGAGGATGGACCAGTTAAAAGTTGGTTACGTTTTTTTAACTTTTGTCTAGTATCACATACGTGATAAAAAATCTTAAAATTTCTTTTAATTTTGTAGAGAAAACCAAAAAGAACAAGGTCAAAGTAAAAGAAGAAAGTGAAGATGACGAACAAGAAGAACAGATTAGTGATAAGCAAATCAAAAATACTGAATCAGATGACGAAGAGGAGAAAGAAAATGATGAGGAGCAAAATTCTGATTCGGCAGAGGATACCAGGGATAAAGCTACATCAAGCTGTGAGTATTTATTGCCATTGATATTTACCTAGAGTGATTTCCAGTTTTAATTTTTATATATTTCTGTTTGTTTTGCAGTACCTGGTACATCTGTTGGATTGGAACTCACAAAAGATAGATCATTCTCTACCTTGAAGGATAAGGTATGTGAAAATACCTTAAAAGCTATTGCAGAGATGGGCTTCACAGACATGACAGAGATTCAAGCTATGTCAATACCTCCGCTTCTCGAAGGAAGAGATCTAGTAGGTGCAGCAAAAACTGGATCTGGAAAGACTTTATCTTTCCTCATTCCTGCTGTAGAACTTATCTATAAACTCAAGTTTATGCCCCGAAATGGTAAACAAATCTGCCTATCTATATTTGACAATATTTTTTCACAGAAAAGCAAAATAAAATATTTAATGTAAATTTTGTAGGAACTGGATGTATAATCATTTCTCCAACACGCGAGTTATCCATGCAAACGTTTGGTGTCCTCAAAGAGTTGATGAAATATCATTATCACACTTATGGTCTGTTGATGGGTGGTGCAAGCAGGCAAACTGAAGCACAAAAACTGTCAAAAGGCGTCAACATAATTGTAGCGACACCCGGTAGATTGCTCGATCACTTGCAAAATACTCCGGACTTTCTGTACAAAAATCTCCAATGTCTGATTATTGACGAAGCTGACAGGATTCTCGACATCGGATTCGAAGAAGAACTGAAACAGATTATCAATATTTTACCGAGTTAGTAGTAATACTCCGTTTCTTTTGATGCATAAAACGTTTTATTCATATTAAAATAATTGGGATTTATTTTTAGAAAGGAGACAAACTATGCTGTTCAGTGCAACGCAGACTAAAAAGACCGAAGCATTGACAACGTTAGCCGTGAAAAAAGAGCCCGTCTACGTCGGTGTTGACGACGAAAAGGAAAAAGCCACAGTGGAGGGTCTGGAACAAGGATATGTTGCTTGTCCCAGCGAAAAACGATTCCTTCTACTTTTCACATTCTTGAAGAAAAATAGACAGAAAAAAGTGATGGTCTTCTTCAGTTCTTGCATGTCCGTCAAATATCACCACGAGCTGTTGAATTACATCGATTTGCCAGTCATGAGCATTCACGTAAGAAATTTTTCTCACTTTTCGTTTTCGCACTTAATGAGCGTACGTAATACAGTACTCGTCTATTACAGGGAAAACAGAAGCAAACCAAGAGAACCACGACTTTCTTCCAGTTCTGCAATGCACAATCTGGTATTTTACTGTGTACCGACGTAGCTGCCAGAGGTCTCGACATTCCCGACGTAGATTGGATCGTACAGTACGATCCTCCAGATGATCCAAAGGTAAAATCATCTATCTCAATGTTGAATTAATTACTATGTTCCAATACCGATTTTGTTAAAAGGTAGAGTAACGAGACGCATTACGCCTATTCCAGGAATATATTCATAGAGTCGGAAGAACGGCCCGTGGCGAAGGCAGCAGCGGTCACGCCTTGCTCATCCTGCGACCGGAGGAGCTAGGCTTCCTGCGCTACTTGAAGCAGGCTCGAGTTCCCGTCAACGAGTTTGAGTTCTCGTGGAATAAAATTGCCGACATACAGCTGCAGGTAAGCTTTCGATGTCACGTTGCCTAATCAGTCGCATTTTACCAGATGCACGCAAAAGGATCGAAGATTTCAATCTTAAATCCCGGCGTTTGGCAACGTCATCGCGCTCCGGATCTCCGATTGGTTAACGACTCCATATAAATTAATTGCCGCAACGCCGCACGAAGAAATGGTAAAAATTGCATCGGCGTCGTACGCTCGCCGACCGCATACAAAAGGAGCTAGAGAGTGTGCGTGTACGTGTGATTTTTTTCCAGGAACGATCGTTAAGGGCGATCGCATTGTCAAGAGACTGTGAGGTGATACTGGATATTACAGCGGCTTTGTTGAGTCAGCCGATTTTTCATTCAGGCAATTTAGCTAAACGCAGTAATATTTTTTTCCAAGTTTTCGTTCAACTTTCACCATACGACAATTATAATTCTTGCGACCTGCACATCTTCGTTCGGTTAAAATGAAATTCCAAGTAGAAGTGAGCAAGCACTCGACTCGAGAGACGAAAGTTCGGCGCCAGAAATCGAGGATGAGGCGCGCGTTCTCGAGAATAAGCGAGTGGAAGTAAGCGGGACCTCGGAAGGGCCCATATTTGGTGCGCCGGTGACGCAACAGCCTCTGGCTACCCTTGACATTGAGAGATGGTAACTGTACTCTCGCCGACAAATGGCCAGCCGCCGGGTTGGTACCGGTCCCTTTCGGTAAATAAATTGTTGTTTACTCGCTGCTGACCTTCTTTCTCACTGCGTCGTTTACTTATAATCGATCGGCGTTTACTTCTGCTGTTTACGAGATTGAAATCGGGCATTTAAAAACAAAGGAGTCGTCACGGTCCCACCTAATTGCACGATTTTGAAACAGCCGAACAAGAAGTATACCAATCCGTGCCATTCATGAAAGGCGTCATTCGATTTTCGAGACTCGCGTGCAGGTATGTCGTTTAACCGGCGACATAATGGACGCGAGTGTAATTTTATGCGTTTCGTGAATCACTTTTAGCGAAATCGTGTATACGCTTTTGTGAGGATTCGAGGAGGTTGTCATGCGCGGAATTAGCGATGATGCGGATGGATGTGCGAGCTTCGCTTTCATTGTTATTTTTTGAGCAATTTTGTGAGGTAAAAAATATCACTGGTACTGCTTAGACTTTCGTCCTCCTACATCGATAGATCGGTTGCGCAATTCCTCGAGGAGAACTCGGTGGTAGCCAAATAAGGCATTCGTCGAAGCGGTGGCTGCACCTCTATTTTTTTTTTTTTATACAATTCGTCATTTACTCGTCTGTATAATCGACTCGACACACCATATTTCTTCGTGCATGCGCATATAATTTTTAACGATTTTTTTTACAGATGGAGAAGCTGATCTCGAAGAACTACTTCCTGAACATGTCGGCGAAGGAGGCGTTCAAGGCGTACGTCCGGGCGTACGATTCGCACCACCTCAAGCAGATATTCGACGTCGAGACCCTGGATCTGACCAAGGTCGCCAAGTCGTTTGGATTCACGACGCCTCCGGCCGTCGATTTGAGTATCCTTTTTCGAAAGATAGCGCATGACATTTTTTCAAAAACTTTTTCAATATGTAGTAATAATTTCCCTTTTCCATCCTAAGCTACTTCCCCACTCGACGTCACTCGCATAAATCACACGATCCGCGCGTGGCACTTGCAAAACTTTTCGCAAGCTTCGAAGCCAAGGTCACGCGTATACACGAGATAGTCATTATTCCTTAACGAGAAATCAACGCAGAAGTGGGAGTGAGCAAGGATTCTCGGCCGCGCAAACGCCTCGGCGGCGGTGGCTACGGCTACTTCAAGGGCCTCAACGGCGAGCAACCAGGAGCTGCCAGGAGAGCCGAGCGTACAAAGACCTTCCGCCAGGTTGGCAAGCGGAATCACAGCGACAGGAGGCAGTTCGCCCGGTGATGATTGGCACGAGGAATGCAACGACTGTAGGATTATATTTATATAATTATACATATAGATATGTATTGCAGAGAGAGAGAGAGAGAGAGAGAGAGAGAGAGAGAGAGAGAGAGAGAAGTGTCGACAGTGAGGAGCGACTTGCAGAGAAAGTTTGCCGAGTAAGAGCGAAGATTATACGTGCGCTCTATTGTTTCCCGAATAAAGTATAATACAATGTTTGTACAGTTAATTTGTCTGCTTTTTTTGTTGAACGTTTACAAAAAAAGCCTTTATAAGTCGACTTTGCGCCTCTAATTGGATTCGGTATTTCTGTTCTCAGTGGGCAAAGAAAAAAACCGGCCGCATCTCCGCATCGCACTCGGTATTCTTTATCCGCTCTCCTTTCTATCAACTCCGTCCTTGTATATCTATACGCACACCTAACTATATACACACACCTCCCGAAGCAAGCAAGGTGTTCACCAACAGACGAAGAAGAAACAGTCAAGACTCCCATACAAGGAGCTGCTCGCGAGAGGCTCGCGTCAACAATTACGAGACACCTCTTCATATCTCTGGATAGTGTCGTTTCTCTCTTGATTTTTAATGGCGCTATACCCGACGACGGTGTGGGCGATTTCTCGACTCGAGAACGAGAGGCATTCTGGATTTCGAGGTCGAGCAAGGACATCGACTGCGGCTTGTGGATTTTTTTGTCACGAGCTTGCGCAAGCTCGTAAGCACGTGCGGTCGATGGACCCTGGTATGGGGTGGAAGAGGCATTATTATTGCCGATATAAACAAAAGTTTATGCACTTGGAGCATACGAAGGTGTGGAATATTAGAAATGACATCAGATAGACAAGCGTATATAAACGTGCTCGATGCGCCCACGCGACTTTTATTTACAAGCTAATTAAATTCGAAATTTCACATTTGAAAATTTGTTTAGCGTTGCCGCGCAGCTCATTAAATCGCTTAGCCTTGAATTTTTTCAACACCATGACTAATTATCATTTTGGCTATATAGATATCGCGCGAGAGCGAGCACGTAGGTGTATCGTAGTTTCAAATCGGCTCGCCTCGGCGTATAAGGAATCCGCAGAGATCGTTTTTGAAAAACGAATAAAAAAAAAAACACTGAATCATGTACAAGCAGGATATATTATATATCTCGAGGCAAAATTGAAAAAACAGCGCGAAATAAAAATCGACACCGCGGAGCGAGCACCTACACATGTAATGTCTCTCGGAAGGAGGAAAAGACAGTCGCGGAAATCTCGAGACGGGCGAATAATTCGACGGCATCGCAGTTTTATTGTACACATCGTAAGCAGCCGGCGGAGCTCTGCAAGTGTGCGTGAGTGTATAGGTATATAAGCGATATCGCGTCGCGCGTGTCGCAAGGCCAGATTGAAATGCGCTGCGATGCCGGTGGACTGGATTAACCGGATATTACCGTAACACCGCGCGCACTCGCTCGGCTCCACGTAGCCGAAAAATCTCTTAGCGTTTATCGCGCCTGCCTCTTCTTCTTCGGGCGTGTGCCGCATACGGAGAGAGTCGATTATACGAGAGGGTACCGTTTTCTTCGAAATGAATCTCCTTCCCTCACAATCGTTCAATAATATTGAAAAGTACGATCGAAATCGGATCGATATAAATCTTGTCTATCTCGTCGATTGGATTTAACAGAATACAGCATCCCTCGACCTCGAGAGCTTCGAGGATTCCTCTCCATGCGGATACTCGTGATACTTACTCCCATCATGCGCGCTTACTTCTACGGAGCTGTGTATACGCATGCGTGTGCGAGTATAACGGTTACGAGGAGGCGACTCCGCCGCGAGGAATTCGCATGAGAATTAGCGCGAGTCTTTTATATGTATGCGTGCCGATCGGCATTAACGATGCGACTTGTAATTTTCTCCGATTTTTTTAACGTAAACAAATAAATTCTGTGATATATATATGTGTATGAATGTATACACTCAAGAGGCACGTGTACACGCATCGGGATTTCAAAACGCGCTGTGTATTATATACCGTATATATATTATATCTCGACTCTATTAATTCCGTAAACCGACGTATGCCTGGATGTATATGCGCAACGCGTTGATTTTGAAAGTGTTTGTTACACTTTTCGATATTATACAAACACGCTCGCATTGTAATACTCAACGAGGAAGCGGATGACACATCCGAAAATCGAAAACGCCGGAATATTCTCTCTTGAGAGAAAGAGAATAATGAAAGGAGGCGAGAAAACGAGCCCACGCGCGTATATAGCCGGTTCGCTTTTCGAAAGCATCTCGCGCGCCCACGCGCGCGTCGCACTCCGAAAACGCCGTAAGTGTATATATAAGCGAGTGGGCACGTTAAGCCTGTACAGGAGAGAAATTCTCCTTCGATATATTAGGGAACAGGTATTCCATAGACACAGGGTCTTTCCTGCCTTGGACACTCCGTCGTGTGTGGCGTACTCGATAGGACGGGACTGAGGTTCAGCTGATAGATTTGGATTTCATTCGAAAGGTGAAATAAAGAACTAGGTGGTTATTTACTTAGAGCTTGCGAAATCAATTCCTGAAATCGAATGCAAGACTGCGCCGGGCATAATTATAACGACAAGTTGCGCGCGGTGAATATAAATCCTGCGTTCCGAAACATTTAAACAATGCAATGTCGCAGCTATTTGCAGTAAAATTGCAAAACGCGACAATCGGACTCGGTGCGCGCGTTCGTTAATTAAATCCTCCGCGCGCGTGCGGATATTATTTTAAACGGGACGCACTTTGCGCAAATTGTCATTCATTGAGAAAGCGCGTAGTGTGTATCTATACAAGATTGCCATGAATGAGAAAACTATGATGTCTTTTTTTTTTTCAAAACGAAATCACCTCTGCGAAGCTACTCGTTACAGTACGAACTTTGTAATTTTCATTTTGCAACGATCGCTTATAGTTTTGCATACTTCTTCTTTGATTTTACACACCTAATTCCAAGCTCACAACAAGTTTACACGGGGATGAGTGAAAAATCGATATAATCACCGCCTCATCCTCGAGTCGTCGATCATACGATTCGTTATTACATAGCTGCTGTACACGTCGTTTCGTACTCCGACTTCGTGCGGTTACTCCCGCGACGCCTGACGATAATATTAATAGATCGATTCATAGAGAATCTAATCACCGGCGAGAAATTAAAAAAAAAAAAAAAAAAAAAAACCGACAGATGCGTTCGCAGCTCGTCCAACGCATTAAATACATAAAAGAGAGGATTCGCGAGTCAGCGAGTAACTCGACCAGAGACTAAACGTTATATTATTGCATAACCTCGGCAAAGGTGCAGTAAGGCTCTGCGAGCGCGCGGTGTGTTAGTGTGGCAATATCCCATTGTTGTTGCTCGCGCTGTGCGGATTGCAGTAAGCCTCGAGTGCACAGTAGTATAATAGCACAGCTGATGACGCTTTCGCGCTCGTGCGGAAGAAAGTATACGGGACATTTATATATGTATTTTCGTGTGTTTTTTTCGACGTCATCAGGTCTGCGGTGATCGAGACTTTATTACTCGCTAGATAATGATGTACATATACTTGTCGTTGTAGTTAACAATTGTTACACACTCGGAGCGTGCGACTCTATTACGCTGCGCGTGTGCTATTTACACGAGTGTTTTTGTGTTTTTATCATCCCGTCGTTGTTCTTGCCAAACGACGATGCTATCTTTTTCACAATATATTCGCTTGTCTATGCGCGATCGGGGATCATCTCCGTCGGCTCTTCCGCAGCGTAAACGAGGAGAATTAGCATTTCCATACAGCGCACCTCGGTGTGAAAATTCCGCGAGAAAGCTGTGCGTTTTGTCTCTCCACGCGTCGTCTTCGGGATACGATTTACAAGCTATGGGCGTATACTACACATACTCGTCGGCTCCTCTTTTCACACTTGGTAATCAGATCGGGCGAACAAAGCAATTAACCCAGCTTGTTTATGATGATTGAGAATTTGATGCGCTTTATTGTTCAGTCAGTACATTACGTATGCCGCGAACTTATATTGTCGACGAATTTCACCGCATGCGCGAAGACATGTAGTAGTAGTAAACGTTGAAAAGTAAGAGTTTCAATTGCAGCGATAATTCGAAGATGATTTATCGAGAGAGCCATTGTTTTCCCATTACGAAAATATCGATCTCTGCGGTGTATTATACACCGAGCTATTCCAACCTGTTATTTCGTATGGACTTTTGTATCCGAAAGTCTCATTTCTCTCTATACAATCGCGAAGGTTGCGAGACCACCGCGTCGTTTATCCCGATGCGGTTTTGCTGAATTAATTTGACTAATTTCCCCAATACAGATATCCAAGCAGTCGTTTTTGTAATAAAAAAAAACCGAATTTGCGTTTCCGCTGCTTTATTTATGCTAACGATGCCCGTGATAAACGCCATTGTTGAACGAATATTCGATAGCCCATGAAACGCGATCGTGAGTCAAGAAATCAGCGACATAGTCAGTATGGCAAAAAACATGTTTTCGTCAAAACCGAGCCGTTTCCCAGCGCCTTTTCCAGCTCAGCAAAACAACGCAGAGATAAAATAAGTTTATGAATGAACCGCGCGTCGAGAGGCAATGAAATTTCAACCGCCCACACACTCGCGCGAGCTGCGACCACTTAATAGACCGAATTCGAAAGCTTACCGCGCGAAGCGAGATCGATACGATTATTCATGCCGTAGTATGGCTCGGCTTCCGTGTACGGCAACAGGATGTAATAACATTATCTCGGGCCTGGTATACTATCATCGAGATATGGGATATCCTGCAAACTTTTGAAATTTTTCAAAATCTCCTTCACCCCTTACTCGGCGCTATCCATCACGTCTATTATAACGTATATGATGTATATAGTCTCATCGCAGCGCGGCGACTCCACTAAATCAGCCGCGCGCGATTTGAATGCGCTCCTTCGACGAATAGGCCTATAGTAGTCGGTGAGTGCCCCAGCTCCATGTATATTCTAGACAATACTTAGGTAGCGGCGCTGCTAAGAGGAGAAAGAGAGAAAAAGACGCGACGTATAGTCTGTGGCGGGGAGAGAAGAGAAAAGAGAGTCGAAGAGAGCCGGCCGTATATGGGCAGTGGGCGGCGTGTGTAGCGCGAGGTGCCGCCGTCGACTCGCGCCTCCGTACGGCTGCCGCTTCTATAGGTATGCTGCGCCGGAGAGTAGAAGAGTGTAATAAGTGTGTCGAGTGTAATGGCCGCGATTGTCTCGATCCGCTGTTTGTTTTGAGAGGCAACGCCTTACGTTTTAGTCCAAAATCGATGTTTGCCGAAATTTCAATCGAAGCGCCCTCGATCACCGCCAGGATAAAAGCACGACTCGGTCGGTAAATCGATTCCCTATATGCCTGATCCTCGTTATCCACGACTCCTGCATGCGTCCACCTCCCAAACAGCAAGAACAACGAGATTCGCCCTCGTCGGGGCACTCAGACGTACAATCTTCCTCAACAATAACAACAACAACAATCAATCGATCAAAACCGTCGGTAGGCATCGCGAGCGCGCATGCGCCCTCGATCCCTCTGCTACACTCGCAGCGATGCCGATTCTCTCTCGCGCACGCGACACGCCTCGTCGTATATACGGCGGAGTATTATAAAGCAAAGCACAGCACATAAGTACACCTCTCTCCCTCTGGCACTCTTCTCTCCTCGCGCTCCCCCACCACCGCCCCCACTCCCGCGCAGGAGAGCGAGCGAGAGCGGCGATCAGGTTTATCTCTCCGTCTCTCTCTCTCTCTCTCGGGGCGTTTTTCCCGAGAGCACTGCGGGCGGCCCGCACTGCAGACACGCGGCGCAGTTGAGCCGAGGCTTCCGCAGCGCGAGGACCGATCGTAAACGCATCGCCTGCAGTGTGTGTGTGTATATATATATATATATATATATATGTATATATACAAATATATATATATATATTACAGAGAGTGAGAGAGATAGCGAGAGATCGAGACTGTACAGTGGACACACACGTACTTATACACAAACGCTCTCACCTCTCCCGGGTTGCTCGACCTGCATCCGGTCGTTCGCTCTTCTCTCGCGCACATATCCGCGCAGATCCTAACCTCGAATCGCGGACAGAAAGAAAGAGAGAAAAGGACGCACAGATCGCGAGTGTACCAAGAGGACACGTAGAGAGGATCGTGCTTCGCACACATACACACAAGCTCTCGGATCGAGAAGTAGCAGTCGTGCGCGAGTCAGTCCTCATGCAGTTTCACGCGCGGACGATCGGTAATCGAGGTTAGGAAGTCAGCGAAGAATTCCTCGTCGGCCTCTCGCACTCTGCTCAGAGGAGCGAGCAGTCCCTGCGTCACAGTTGTATACACACGAGTCCTAGTGCTAGGAGAGGAGTCGCGAGGGACAAGAGTATAAAGTTCAAAAGCCAGGAGATCAACGCAAACCGTCGCAATGTGCGATAACACCAACTCGACGACGCAGAGCATAGCGGACTACCTGTCGCAGCTGCTGAAAGACAGGAAGCAGCTCGCGGCCTTCCCCAACGTCTTCATACACGTCGAGCGTCTCCTCGATGAAGGTAAGAGACTTACTCGACGGTATAATCTCTCGTATGCCGGTCGCGCTGCTTATACTTATTTCGTTTACATAACCGCGTGCCATTAGCGCCAGACGCTAATTCCCCCAGTGTCTCTCGCTCACACTCTGTGCTGTGTGTGCATTGTTTCCCGAGGTGTAGACCTATACACGCGTACACACTGCGATAAGAGAGGCTGCAGATTGGGAAACGCGGCTGCAAATTTGACAGCGACGCTGCTGCTGTTCGCGATAATGAGTCAAGCCGCACAAGGAGAAGAGTCTGTTTGCTCTTCGAGATAAGAGCTTTGTGCGCTGACTGCCGATAAGTTTTCGCGCTCGGGTCTCTAAAATTCGATCCCCCCGCAGTGTGTATGCGTGTGCGGCAATAATCTCGAGGACAAGCGTATAATGTACGTACTCGCGCTCTCGTACACTCACTTTTCCTCCTCCTCTCTATATACTTATACATCGACGATGTATATAGTCCGAAGTTATTGCCGATATCGGCTGCTGCTGCTGCTGCTGCTACTGGGGGAATGGAAAGGTGGAAGTTGCGTTATGAGTTTGCGCTCGGGCGTAAAAATCACCGCCATAAATAAACGCGTGCCGCGTGCAACAATTTTGGACGATTGCGCGCGCGCGCGCGTCAACAAACACGAGCATTAATTATTTACAAGCAGTGCGCGGAGCCGCGAAAAAAGAGGCTGTCGCAGAGAGCATTGGGCAATTTTCCGCGGAAAATGGCCATTAGAACACGCGGACTCTTTAATCGTCGTCGTCGGGCGCACTCGCCGTTAATAGGTCCTCTGCGCGCGTGTTTACACCGGGTGCTGTGGAGTGTTGCGTCAGCGCTGGCTAAAATGGCGAGATTTACTTTTCTTCGTTTTTTTTTTCTGTCTATGTATCCGAGCGCGAATTTACCGGCTTGGGCTTTACGAGAATTCTTCGTCGTAGGTTACGGGAGTGTTGAGAAGCTTGTTATTGCAGTTGGCGGCTCTGTGTTTGGGATGAACCTATGGTTTGTTTGCGCGCGCGATCGGGTTTTGCGATTTATTACCTTGTGTGCGTGTATACGTGTGGCTAAAATTATGAACGATAGAAGGGACGAGATATTGCGTAAGGGTGCACTCTTTTCCGCGAAGAATCGGGAGATTAGCGCGTTGTTGAAACGTCGTGAAACACAATATCTCCGGGGCGAAAATGTGCAAGCGCTGAAAAAACTTTGGTCGCGATCGTTAGCGGGATAAAAATAAATGTATACCGAGCCGTTCTAAAAGCGGCGCGCGAAGCATTTCGTACAAACGCGTAAATATAAAAATAAACGCCCGTGCATCAGTCTCTCTGTGTAAGAAAAATGTGGAAAAGAATGCCGAGAATACTGGAATATTTTTATCTCGACAGCAACAATCCGAGGTTTACTGACCCGATGATTGCTGTTATTTCCAGCGAGTCTCTCGGAAACACGCGTGTGTCCCCAACTTTCACCTCGAACCTTCCTCTGTAATGCATCGAGTCGTAATTACATTTAATTCCGCGCAGCTGTAAAAAAATTTTTAATCACCGATAAGAGGATAGAAAAATCGAAAACTCCCAAGCGCGATCGCGATCTCTCGACTAAAAGTCCGTACGATCAATTCCCCTCTCTCTCTCTCTCTCTCTCTCTCTCACCTTCTCGGACAGCCTTATTTCTCGCCCGAGCAGCCTCGGAAACTCGTTTGATTCTTGGAAAGCGGCGACTCGAGGAGAAAGCTCACACGGCGACTCTGTCGCGCGCGCATGTGTCCACTCCATAATGCGCGCACAATTTTCGTCGCGGGCATCAAAAGGCCGATCGTAAAGCAGCGGCGGCTTTGTCGCGCGCGGCTAATTTTCCGCGAGCGAAGCGCGCGTAATTTAGAGAAACTACGACGAAGACTGGCATGAATGGACTAATGCGACGCATTGAATGAAAGAAGAAAATCACGAGGTTCTCGGAAAGTCGTCGCTTTTCTTGGCTTTTCATTTGCTGCGTGCGAGGAAACAAAAAATTTCGAGGCAAAAAAGAAACCGCGCGGTATTGCGGAGGTCGTTATTCGAGAGCTGCGCGCGCGCCGGTATCGAATTACAAATATACGTGCTCGAGACGATAATATTCGCGCGGAGTTGTGCAGCAGCGGTAGCGCTGACTATGTCGGAATTTAGAGTCCGACGATGATTGATTAGGGAATGATTATTGAGAGGCTGATTGATAGTTTTGCATCTGTCTACGGATAAGGCGTATATTAGATCCACGTACAAGACAGTTTTAGCGGGATAATTGGGTCTTATACGTGATTGCCATTTCCGCGAATCACGTCGAACTGAAAGAACGTGTCTCTCGATGAATTTCGAAAACGTTTTACATACATTTATTACATACGTCTTCCCTCAAGCTGTCATTACATGCAAAGCTCGAATTAATTATCGTAGCATACGACGACGCTTATACATTACGTGCAAAAACACAAGCCGATGCGAAACAGTCGCATTTTCCATCGCTCGAGTGTAGTTTCTTCGCGGAAACGATCGGCGCCGCCGTAATTTATTCCAAGCTGGATTGCAACATGTGGAGCAAGTTCTATTTATCATTAAATTTACTGCCCGAGCAGCTCTCGCTCAAGTTTTCCCAAGTAGTTTACCCCAATTAATATATTACACGCGTCTCCACGCTCGGTTTGATATTAGTAGCGTGATTTTTCGCGCTATTAATTAGCGCGGCAGGAAAGGCGGGAAATTCGAATACTGCAACCCCATAGTGCAGAGAGCAATACAAGCGTAACCGAAATACCCCGGCTGCTCTTTCTATAGCGACGATCTATTTCGACTAAGGCGTCTCATCCTCGCGTACACAATTTTCCACGCTGACCCACTGGCGCGAATAGAACGTCTGCTGCGACGTGTCCACCTCCTCGCGTTGCAGGTGCATCACGGCCTTTCGAAACTTGCGATCCGCCCGCGAAAACTCGGTCGGCCGTATGCCAGTCGGGTCAACAGGCTCATCTTCCTCTGTGCAAGCTTCTCTCTTCTTCATCTTCGTGTGCGCGCGAAGCTTTGTGAATTGATGGCGAGAGAGAGCTTTGCGCGCTTCCTCGTCTTCTAATCAATGATGGAACTGTGAAGGATACAGTGGGACGTCTGTTTTGTTCGGTTTTTAGGGTCGACGATTATTTCGGTTTTAATCGCCGGTCGAGCGGGAAGTTTGTTTATGTAAGCTCGCTGCAGGGGGGGGGGGCAGGGATTAGACGTTATACAATGCGAATAAAAGAGAGAGAGAGAGAGAGAGAGAGAGAGAGAGAGAAGGAAAAAAGTTTCGAGTAAAAGTTAATGAAACAGCAACGACGTTTTACGGCAAACTTGATAAAGTGATCATGTAACGTTTATATACGATGCAGAGCGTAAATCACTTTTACGAGCAGTCTGGATTCAGGTGAATTTTTAAATATTCCTATATAACCGTATATCGCTGTAATGCGAGCTGTAAATATTATCATCGGAATTACAGTCGCCATTAGCGGTCGGTTAATAATTAAAATTTTGAAACTTTTCCAAGTGCAAGCCTGGAGAAAATTCATTTGATTTATTCCTCAACGCAAACGTTTAATTTATAGCTGCTGTAAATCCTCGTGTATATAATTGCTCCTTAGGCCCGTTTTTCCTTAAAAAAAAAACAAACAAAAACACTTCTTTGATCAAAACGATATCGCGCAGATACACGAGCAGACACTTTGCGTCACACACATACACACACATCTTCGTCCTCGCGCGACGAACCCCTTTTTCCCCCGCGACAGCACACGCCTCGCACCGCACCGCAAATGATTTCGAAGTCGTACAAGCGCAAGCATCGCGCGCCGCAGGAATGCAGGTGCATAAAGCCGCCTTTCGACGAAAGATTTAACTCTCCCGCGCGATCCCTTCCTCTTTCTCCTTATACACAGAGGAAAAATACACGTCAGTTTGCGGTTTTTCGCGCGCGTGTATGCGCGAGTGTGTAGAGGGACCTCTTTCTTTTTGTTTCGCATTCGCGTCTAGTGCAGTAGTGTGCATTTTGCATAATTCAGCCGCGACAATCGATTTAACTGTAAATGCTCGGCGCTTTCCTCTTTGATGCGCGCCTGTTATTGGCTAACAGTATAATATTGATATGTGAATTTGATGGGATCTATACGTTGATGTGTTCGATAGGTTGGCTTTGCTAGTTTTCAAATAGGACGATTTGAAAATTGCAGGTGTTTTGGTCGACCCTTGAGACCTATTATTTATTCAATGAGCTTATCTGCTTTTCGAGATAAAAAGCAGTCAAATGTGTGTAACTAAACGAAACTCGTAGCAGAAAATAGCACGAGTAAGAGTCGTTCAGCAAAATTGTACAATGTTTACAAATCATTAGTTTCCCATTTTTATCCACTTATCGAGTGCATTGCACCAACAGTTATTTTCTCTTCCATAATCATCAAATCCACGTTTCTCATCGGTCGTCCGCACAGCTCCGAAAATCAGGTTGAAAAGTTAAAGACCCGCGACTACTCTCCAAATCGCAGGGATTCCTTTCGTCCAGCAGTACATACAAAGTATTATACTCACCACAGAGTCTTTCCCTGCCAAGGCGCGTCGAGACGAGAGTCTTGAGTCGGCGCTCCTCTCTTATACCCCCGTCCTTGCTTGCGTATACGAGAGAGAGAGAGAGAGAGAGAGAGAGAGAGAGAGAGAGAGAGAGAGAGACCCCCAGGCCTCGAGCGTGTGCCCCCACCAACGCGACCGCATTCCTTTTCCTCCTCGCCCGACTCGAGAGAGCCTTTGCCTTCTTGACTTGCCTCGCTGCTGATGCAGTGGACGAGAAAGAACCTCGGCTACTGCTGATGTACTTGCTCTTGTATACTTGTGAGGGATTCCGCTCTTTTTTCCTCTCTTCTTCTGGCGCTTTTATCGGATTCGGCGATAAGCAGTAGAGATGCTCGTATAGGGAAAGCTATAGCGTGCGGTACACTTCTGGGAACTGCAAGAGAAAGATCGCGTGTGTGTGTGTGTGTGTGCCGTAACGTCGTCAATTGCGCGCGAGGGGCATGTAATTCCGATGCTTCATTGGTCGAAGCTGTCTCTGATTGAATGAATTGGATATTGACTCGGCATGATTTTTTCAAGCGAGAAGAACCGGATCGATCTCTTTCGGACTTTCTTGCGAATAAATAATTACACGTGCAGCAGCAGCAGCACGAGGAGGGATGTGAAAAATATATGGGCCAACGGTACCAGCGCGTGCAATTATCGCTCAGTTCGCGCGTAAAAGTCACTCAAACTCCACGAAAAAGTGAAAGCTCGCAGCGGACACAATTTTCAAGCCCTTCTCAAACTTTCTCTCTTCTCCTCGGAGAAAAATTAATAAAAATGCTAATGTTTCCGTACAGTGTATACTCACTCTTCATCAGCGAGAGAGGGACACACGTGCAGCGATCTCCTTTTCGAGATCTCGCGGCGCCGCTATTTTTATTTCTTCCGTACACTCGCTCGGCGGCTGCCTCTCCCCGGCGCTTTAACGGGCTTTTTTATTTTTCTCGCCGAGCGGCTCTCTCGAGCATCGAACCCGACTCTGCCTATACGACTCACGCGGATATGTGTATAGGTGACTGCGCGAAGGAGAAGAAGAAGAAGACCCCTTCGCGCGGGAGCGATAAAAATGTGACGCGCTGTCCTGTCCTCCGACGGCGCGCATTTATAGATATTCCTTTGGTTTTACGATCGTTCGCGTCGTGTTTCCGGATCGCTTGAATTTTCGCGTGATAAATAAAAGATGATCGGTGAATCATACGGTGAAAGAGCCTCGAGTACCGATCTCTATCTAATCGTCGAATCTGATCCGGTGATAGCGTCGACGGTCTCTTTCCAAACAAACCCGATGTTATTCCAGGCTATCCTCGTTCTCCAAATTTCTCGCGGATATAATTCAGTGATTCATATCCAGAGAGCTCTCTCTTTCCACGTGCTCTCGTCCCCACCTCTACTCCACATATTTATATTCGCGCCGATCGCTCGCCGTCTCTCCTTCTCTACTCGCGACCAGACGCCCAACTACAATAGACGTCACATACAACACGCACACACGCGCACACAGACAGTCGTGCGGCGAGGCTCGCCCTAAAAGGATATGTACCTGGGGAGCACGCGCTCGTGCCTCGACTTCTCGAGAAGGTATAAGGCAAGAGAGTGAGAGGGAGGAAGGAGGGAGTGGAATATCGTCGTGGGTACACGTATAATACGCGCTTCTCGTGCTCCCGCGATTATCCCCACACACTGTGTACTCTTCTGCGGATCGCTGTTCCTCCGCGTTGCCTCCTCTCTTCCGAGCTGTCGGGGATTCGGTTTCCAGATGCGCTGCTGCTGCTGCACTTGTGGATGTGCCGATTTTTTTTTATTTTATTTTATTTTTTTTTTCGGCCAAGCCGTTGACCCGCGCGCGTCACGTGTTTGGTTGAGGCTGTGATACAAATCACGTTGGATATTACGCTCGCGATAAGAGAGTATAGTGTATGTGTATGGTGATGTAATTTATCGGTGAAGGCTGTGGGAACTCGGCGTAACCGCACGAACGAGCAAAATCATTCGTATTTTTCTCTCTCTCTCTCTCTTTACATCAAAGTCTTTTGTCCCCTAAAGTACAAGTCCTTTAACGGTCGCGCGCGTCTCGTTTGTTCGGCCGATTTTTTACCGATAATCCATTCAAATGCAAAGTAGCTCGCGCGCTCTGTATTATCCTCGGATAATGGACGTTTATTCAATCAATTTCTTCACTCACACTTTGTTTTTCTCTCGATCATCCGCACAAACGACGAGACTGAATTCCGCGCGCGATCGTTAGCCAGGAACAAAAAGAACTTGATCCTCAATAGAGCTCTGGCAATGTAACAGCGCAAAAACATCACAGACATCATCAACGGCCTGACCCAATATCCATATAGACATCACAAGGCTCCGACAGATCTATATGAATAAGAGCGCAAAGTGTGCCAATATTACCCACGTCGCACTTTGCAGATCTCTCCCGCGTGGTCGTTTTTCCCTCCGCATCACGTATAACCCACACATACTCGGCTCTCTCTATCTCTCTCGCGCTCCTCCCACGCGCATATAAAGACACTGCGAGGCATTATAATTCCGTGCCCACTCTCGCGCACTGCCTATTGCAGCCGCGCGCGCGCAGGAAAAAAAAGACAGCGGCAGCAGCAGCCTTTTTGCGTCCGAAGGCGGTAACTGTACCGACGACGACTTTATACATACTCGAAGTAGGTACCGGGAGAGCTATGAGCTGCTGCTGCCAGGTAACCGATGACGTTTTCGAATTCTCCACTCGGTGAATCATCGCTGTATGTATTCGCGCGCGCGCGTGTGTGTGTGTGTCGGTGGAGAGAGAGAATCGTGCCACGAATGGCGGATCCGGAGTCGAGGATTTTAGTATTTTGCCTACGTGCTCCTCGCTCGCGGCTTGTACTGTATAATGTATATGTTGAATCGGGGATGTTGCTTTCGAGGCTAAGAGATACCCTCGGTATCGAAACTCCGCAGATCCTTTATACTTTTCTCTCTACAATTAGTCAACGCGTGGCTTAACTCTAACGTTACAAAATACTTGCGTGCACAAATCGCGTTCTTTGCATATGAATATAAAATGTCGTCAGCGCATTTCACGCACACGCGCTCGCGAATCAGCAATGTAAAAATCAGCACGGTTTACATTTCCCAACGCCGTCGCGGAATACGCGTTCGCCCACGTCGAAGTCTGCATAGTCTCTTATACACGAGTCTCCGGGAATACGTCGCGTTGTGTGCAGAGCATATTCAAGTGATGTGCAGCGCAGCGAGAAAAGAGGGAGAAGAAATTAACACAAATTCACATCTTCTTCTCTCTCTCTCTCTCTCTCTCTCTCTCTCACTCGTGCTCCCTTGGCAATTCTCATATTCACTTTGTGCGCGCACGAGCTTGCCATCTTGCCATTAGCATCTCTCTTTCCGCGACTTTTTTTTCTTCGCGAGCGCTAATGTTCATCAAAAATAAAACGCTCCCGCGGACGATTATCTTAGGGTATGTAATTAGCGGCGGCGAACAAGGCGTCGATTCATGCGCGCGGCTTAAGATTTGAAATTGTAATTCGAAGGTAAAATCATTAACGACGCCATTATTTCTTCTGTTCCAGGTACGTAGTACGTTCATTGCGAGTATACACAGAGAGGGTGATAAGTGAGTGGGTATTTTGATTCACCCCGCACTTGGGACTCGAAAACCTTGCTCCACATCGGCAACTTTCACCCCGAGAGCAACAAAGCCACTCTTGTATATATTATGCCCATATGAGACTCAGGGTTTCTCGAGTTGGCCCTTGAAGGGCCGACGACCGGTTGACCCGCGAGTAGAAGCCACGAACGCCCTTGCCCCCGAGACTGAGACACTGCAATCGCAGCTTCGTTCTGGTTTTTTGGCTCGCGGAACGCGTATTTTGTAAATACCTCGGATATCATTCGACATTGACTCTTTGGTTGACGTGTAGCGCGGAACGCGGATGTTTGCTTTTTGGGAATTTTAATTTAATCGCTCTGATCCTCTCGTCGTTGAGAAACGATTTTTTATACTTCGATAATTAATCGCTGCGCACGCGTTAATGGCTATGGGACTAATAAGCAGGCTAATCCGATTATCTCAAGCAAGAGGCGTGTAAAAACACAGGAGAGCATAGTGTAGCCTCTGTACACCGGAATAGTTGTCCGAGCGCGCGCAAGAAGCGTGAGAGATGAAAGACAGTTTTATCTTCTCGAGTGGCGGCGGCCAGCGGAACAGCTGTTACACTTCATACATCGACGTGCACATGGGGTTTCGCAAGGATTTTAAATTCTTCAACGATTACGACATTTCCCAACGGCCTCGTAATGTGACACATTGCCCATTCTCGATTCGCAAAATTAGCAACGAAATGGAAAAGGTAAAGCAGCTTATAAAACACAGCGTCTGCCGGATAATTAGTCGGAAGGATGTCTGGAGGCTCGTTAAGGTCGTTCCACACACGCGACGAACACGAGACCCTTTATTTCTATTTAAACTCGCCTGCGCGCGGGATTTCTCACCTTACCGCGCGCATACGCTATGTTCCGCCTAATTATACCGGCCGGACCTAGGCATACGCTAGTTTCTGCATATTGTTCGAGTTGAAAGGAGGCATCGAATTATTCTGTAGACTTTTTCATTAGAGCTACATAGACACAAAGCCGAGCCGCCGCGACGACGGCTCTCTATATACTGAACTTGAAAAACGAGCCGACTAATGGCTCGACTAAGCGGGCGACGGACACGCTTTGGAAAGCACACGAGAAATGTAATTACGAGAGGCACGAGAGCGGCAATTGCAGCTCATGAGGGCGCGTGGGCGTCTCTCTCGCGGGATATGTGTTGCGCGGTATATTACTCGAGAGGACGTAATACGTCGGCGAGAGATGGCTTGTTCTTTGCTGCTGCTGCAGCGCTGCTGTTGTTATTTTTGGGAAGCAGCTTCGATAATGCCGATTAGATATTGGTCTTTCGAATTTCACGGCACATTCCACGCCGTATACTCCCGCAAAGCCGAGAAAATACGGCGCCCCTCGAGTCTCGTCTTCATTGGCTTGGGCTATAAACAGGGCCTGCGATGTTTCGGAGCGCGCAGGCACGTGTTAATTCGACGAGCGACGTCTGCATTCTCTCTCGCACTGTCTTCCACAACTGTTTCGAGTATACACGTGTTGAAGGTATTTAGAAGAAGGCCGATAGCGAAAACCATTAGAACTTCCTCGTGTTGTATACTCATACGTTTACGCGAGTTGTCAAAAACAATGGTACATACACAGTCGTGTAGAGTACGAGAGCCGGGATAATTTTTCGAGTCGATCTCTCGCCGACGTTAAAAAGCACTTAGCTCTCGCGCATAGTAGTATAGAGTCTCGAGCCCCTCGTCGTCGGCTCGAGTTTTTGCTTCTCTCGACGAGTCGTAAGGAGGGGAGAAGCGGAAGCCTCGACAGAGCTGAGCTGAGCTGTGCGAGCACACGTGTGCCAAGCAAGGCGCGCACGTTTTCTAACTGTCGCCGCCACCGGCGCATCCCTGTGCACACATCGAACCATTGCGGGGATGGTACGTACGCGCTGGAAAATTTAGGTGCCTCACGTTCGAGGATTTATAGTTTTCCCAGAAATAAAATCGAGAGGCTGAGTTTTGTACGAGACTAGCTTCTCTCTGGATCGTACTGGACTTGACTGTGCCGCCTTGAAGGTTCCAAAACATTATTAGCTCGCTCTACTCCGCGGTCATTCCGACTTAAAATAGAGCAACTTCATGACGCCAAGAGAGAGGGGAAGACGACTCGGGCTTGATTGTAGAAAGCGGCCCCGAGAGACACAGAGAGAAGCTGCTAGACTCGAGAGTGTATGTGTATTTCTGAAATCTCCCGCGTTGCTGTAGTTTCTATATACCTTCTAGCTACTGCTACAAACTTAATGAATTCTCGTTACTCGCTTTTCCTAAAAAGAAAAGCTCGTTTCTCCGACAGGGTCGCGTAAAATAAGGCGAAAATGCGAAAAACACACATCGCCAGAGCTCGCACATATCGCAGAAATGAGTAATATAGGGCAGAGACACAGCAGCAGCAGCTATCAATGGGCACTGATGCCCCCCCCCCTCCCGTACACATACACGCGAAGAACGAGCAATGCGCGTTGCACACATAACGGTACATTATTCTCCGCCGTGAAAGGACTCGTTTTCTGCAGCCGCATAAAAGGCATGAGCGCTGCGCTCTATACTGCTGGTCTTGATCAGTTTATCTCTGGGTGGTCCTCCTCCCCTTTCGCCAGGAGGATTAGGAGATATTGCTCTGTTATTTGGCAGGCAATTGCGATTCGCTTTGCTGTGTGCGGCTGCGATGCTCCGGGGTACGTGGAACGTTTGAAATTCACTTGAGTGACTTTGCAAATCCAGGCACTCGATTATATAACGCACTTATATCTATAAAGCGAAGCCTAGACCTAGACACCTTCGACAACGAAGCAATTTGTCCGAGTCAAGGATTTCTTCGCCCGATTTTATCGCCATATAAGGACGACGGGGCTCTTCTCCTCCCCGTTTCTCTCGCCTGGTGTGTTTGCCCGACAAACAACCCGGCGAATGCTGTGTTTTCGGTGCTGTTTGTAGAGATAGCGGTGTACGATAGAGTTATTTGAATAGATCGGATTTATTTATCTTTTACGATAAAAAGATGTATATGGCGTTGCGTAATAGTTAAAAAAAAAATAAAATTATCAACTATCGTCGGGAGCTGGCGAAATTCCGAATTTCAAGTTTTTAGCTAGATTCTCGAGGTCAACACTCGATCGATTCTCCTGATTCAACACACACGCGGGGACCAGTCTCTTCGGAAGCTCTCTGCATGCTTGCCTATAGTTCATCTGAAGGAGCTGGTTTTCTCGTTTGCATAGAGAGCTGACTACGCGTCGATGACGCCGAGTCGTCAGAATGTCGCGGGGGCTTGTTTCTTCTTCTTCTTCTGGCTTTTAAATTATACTCGTTTCTGCTCATGCGAGCAAACATCGCCTGGAGAGACTTGGCTTTCATCGGTATTACCTTCCCCTCTCGTTTTAAAGGAGTTTATATGAAACAATGGATTGGCTGAAAAAAATCCTGACTCTACCGCTTACACACAAGTCAAATACACATTCTCTGAAAAAAAAAACAACTTTCGATTCCTCTCGCGTCGATTCCGTGTACAGAGGAGCATAAAAAAACAACAGTTCCATCAAAGCTCATCGGCCGTATAACCTGTCGCTCTTTTCCTCGGCTTTTCGCGTGGGAAAAGGGACGCGCCTCGCAGGTATACACACGCGCTTCTCTCCCCTCGTTTCCTCTCTTTCTCAACACACACGTGCGATGCATCGCGCGTAAAGGCCAGAGAGTCCAAAGGTGTATAATGAAATTGAAAAAAATAAAAGGCAACGGACGAAGCCGGCAGATTTCGCGTGGAGATGTAGCGTTATATGCTTGTGCGTCTATGTGTGGCGTCTATACGGAGTGGCTAATTAGAGAGAGGAGACCTTGGCATTTATGCTGGCTGTTTAATAAGAAAGTGAAAAGTGACCCAGATTCCTAATACTCTGTATATATTTACAAGTCAATATATACGCTGTATTCAGAGACTGCCGCGAGTCTCGTACACAAAGCCGCGCCGCTGCCTAAAAAAGTGCCCCTCGGTGGAGCGTGGAAAAAGAGAGCATCGAGAGACGTACCCCTCGCACGTACGTCGACCTCAGGTGCTGCTGCTGCACCTTCCCCTCTGCGCGTGCGCGCAGAGTCAAGAGAAAAACAAGATTCAAGTCCCTCGCTCTTTCTCCCCGCAGGCCAAAACTAGATTCCAGTCGCGCGCGTTCCTCCTTCTGCTTCTTCTTCTCTCTGTCTCGTTCTCGCTATACAATGCATATATAGCTATAGACACTTGTTGCTCGTTCGAGGTGGAGCGAAGAGCGGGGCAGGTTGTTGCGCCTATCCATTCATTTCTTCAGCCCGAGGGGCCAACTCCCTCTCTCTCTCTCTCTGTTTCTGTGTGTTGAATGCACTTGTTGCGCGCGCACAGGTGAGAGATCGCGGCTGTTTTGACTTGCGCTCACAGGTGCGTAGGGGGCTTCTGTCCCTCTCTTTTTCAAGGGCTTACGTAAAGTTTTGCCGGATAATCTTCTTTCTCCCCATCATATCTCTGTACCGGATCTCGAAGTGCGCGTCGCGTTGAATAAGTCTTCGCGTGGAGGATATTTCGATTATTCGCGCCGCGGCTAATGGCTATCTGATCTTCACGAATCGAATAAGATATGGGAGAGTCGATTGGATATACACATTGCGATGCTAGCCGCGCGCGCTAGAGCAGCGTCGATCACAAACCTGTACCTTCGCGATTCTAGGCTCGTTTCAGGAAACGGCTTTATTTTCACTTGTACACGCCTGCCACACGTATGGAATTATTGATCGATCGCGCTGGGAAAGTACAGATCATTTCGAATGAAGACGTTAATGAGCAACTGTTGCGAGATACACACTGCCCTCTATATTTATAAATAAATGCTCGAGCGGGGTCCAACCGCAAAACACCTGTTTCCGCGTGTAAATCCCCCTGGCGAGCAGCAGCGAGTAATGCAATTTTGTCACGCGAACGCGAATTTCAAAATTCGTTACGCGCGTAAAAAGCACCAGCGAACGAAGCTCGTGATTTATAAGCGGAACGGAGAAGATGGTGCGTGGTGAGTCAGATGAGCGAAAATAAAACTTGCGGGTGGCAAATATTTCTCGCTATACGGGTGTCGTGATTTTTCGACCGTTTTTCGGACGACTAAATAAGTATAGCCTTAGGGCGAAGATGACTTTTGAAAGAAATTCGAGTCACGATCAGATCAGCCTCGTTTCTCGCGCGCGTACGCGGAAAAACAAACCATCGATCCTGTCCTCACCTGCTTATCTTTCTCGCGATCGTATACAGCTTCGTGCACGTGCCATATCAATCGAAAATTCGAATTCGATCGTCGTATAGTAGAGATAAAAATCATTTAAAGGAAGCTTCGAGAACGAAGCGTGACTGAACAATATATGAGCTCAGGTCGTGAAATCATCGACGGATTTCGCGCTAACGCGAGACTTTTTCCGCTGACTCTAGCATCAGGCTGGCGAAACGGGAGCTTTCTATTCTACCGGAAAGGAGTTGTCCGCCGCCGCGGGAATGACGACGCGTAGGCGAAATTAATTTTTCTCCTTCCCTCGCATTGATGACTACTCCTTTTCTCTCTCAATTTTATTTATCGCCCATTGTGACCGAGTAGCTGATGTGGCGCTGCTTTTTTGCGTGAAAAATAAAAATTTCGTCACGCGCGCCGACACAAAACAAAGCTGACACTGTGGATTATTAGCATACTTTCTAGATTATGGCTGCACCTAAAAATCCTGATCATTATGGCAAAACGAGAAAAAGGCACGTATTAAATGTATCGATAATTTACACACGAGCTTATTGGTGTGCTCGAGGTTCAAAAGTCTTCGACAGGTGTTTCCTACACGAGCGTTACGCCATCGCATCTCATGTAAGATACAGAACCACTCTGCTGCGCATTGGAAAACGAAATCCACAAAGCTCGGCAACTTTCGAAAATTCCTGTCCCGGTATACATGTATCCATAGCTCCATGCAGGCGCGCAAAAATTCCCGAGAATATAATGCCGACATTCTTCCCGACTGGTCCACGAGCGAGTATAGTGAACTTTCTTTCTCATTGCGGACGAGATCGTACTTGGTCGCGAAGATTTTTCTCTCCTCGTCGGTCACAAGCGCATACCTTAATTAAAGATGCGACGATGGTGATAAACCAATAAAGTCACAGCCGATCGCGAAATTGCATCACTCGCCGCGAATCTCCATATCACAATGCGATAGGTTTACCTGCATAGGGCAGAACTTCAGCCCCACACATTCGTTCACCGACGTATGGGATATAAGCGCGCGCGCGCGAAAGAGAGAGAGAGAGAGAGAGAACCGTATAATCCAGAAATACACATACGCGGGCTTCGAGATCCTGTTTTGCTCTTGCGAGCGAGCAATATCTCTCGCTCAAAAATAAAGAAAAAAAAATGAACTCGCTCTCGCGTCGGCGTCATTGAAAACTATTCGAACGCCGTGTTCTATTTCCGGCCGCGGATTTCCAATCGACTATGGACTTTCTTCTCTCTTTCGCGGTGCGTGTTGTGTATGGCGATATTATTGATTTTATTATTGCTACTGCTGTCTGTCTGCCTGTCGGAATGGCCTATCGGCGAGTTATTTATTGGGACTGATGTTTGCTACATGGCTTTGGATCGCAGTCTACCGTATAGAGTTGTGATCTAGAACCGGTTATATGGGATGGATTATACGCGCCGATGTATCGAATTTTCTTACTCAACATTGAAAAATTACGGAACCGCAATATCTCGCGAGTTATGGAACTTATATTTTCTATCGCGCACTTTTGTACAAAAACCGTTCCGAATTAAATTAATCCTGGTCCATCAGGTCCAATTACCACCGAATTCCCCAGCGCGACGAAATGGCTTTTCGATAAAACCCAGAGCTCTCTCTGCCGCACCCGCGTCTTATCATGTACACGCATATGGAGCGAATTACCAACTGTTGCCGTATACGTGAATTGGAGAGAAGTATAGGCACGACGATAACGAGTCATCGTTTTAATTCTCTCGGCGATGCGCATGTGTGTGTGTGTGTGTGTGTGTGAGTCTGCATGACATCAGCTGACTGACGCCTGCTGCTGCTGCTGCTGCTGCTGCTGCTATGCTATGTTGCTTTCTATCCCTCTCTGGATCTGCGACGACTGGTCTTTCTCTCCGCGTTTACATGTCTGACTCTAATGAGCGAGTATGCGGCTGTGACTTGAAAGTTATTTCGTACGGCGGTTGGCGCGTTGTTGTTGACCAGACGAATCCACAAATATGGGGATTCAGTAGCAGAAAAAAATTGTTTTGGAGCTCTAGTCTCTCGCTAGCGCGGATAGATGGCGCATAGGCACTTCTTCGTTTCCCACATCGCAATCTGCGCTGAGAATGTACATATATAGAGGTATACCATCTATGCTATGCCAAAACTGCCTCTGTTAGGCCTGCTTGCTCCGCTCGTGCTATATCTACTGCAGTACTATCAGTTTCCCGTGCATCTTGGCTTTTTCCAAGATCTTTAAATATGATCATTATTATGTAGATCTCTGAAGTTTCGATCGACGACCAGTAGAAACAATTAAAATTGTATCCGCTCTAATTCACGGGCGTTTACGAAATTGTAAAAATCACTCAAGCCACACACACACACACAGATCAACCGCGCAATTAACCGTCAGTTTTTTTTTCGTTCATGTTCTCTGCGCTGCACGGCTTGACTGACGGATCGAAATTTAATTGCGCGACTGGCTTGCAAGAGAGACCAGTCACCGTCGCACGCACACAATCGTCTTGGAAGTTGTTGCCGCGTCGGGTTTCCATATGAGGTCTTCATTCATGATTTTCGCGCGGATTATCGACTCACTCGTGTCCGTGTCCTTTTTGGCAGCTTCTCTCTCGCCGTGTTAAAATCGCGATGAAGCAATTACTTTCGTACTTCTTTTTTCCTAAAATCTAAAAACGGTGCTCTAAATACGCGAAAGATCGCCGAGAGCGATACAGTCATTACGTCGCGCGATATCCATTGTTCGCAGAGTTGGAAACAGTAGTAGTGTTATAGCGCACAGGTCGTAAACGTCGAATTTTATTAGAGTTACGACGAAATCTCTCGTTGGCACCATAAACGAAAAAACGAAAATATAGCCGCAAGGTTGCTTCGTCATCCTGTAATATGTGCAGCGTAAAAACGAAAGCAAAAAGGTCCGAACATCCTCGCGACTCTGCGCATAAGAGACGGAAGCAGTCCTCTGCGAATACAAGACAATACGGATAGACGTTACGACGGGACACACGCACACGTGCACAGCAGTAGCAGCAGCAGTGAAGAAAACGTCGTCGAGAGAGGAAACCAGTTAATGATACGGCACTGACTGACGGCGACGCGCTGCTGCCACACCCGCCGCTTAGCCACCGCCGACTATCATTATTCACCGAACGGATTCCGCTCCCCACCGTTGTCATCCTCTCTTGTGTCTCTATGCAGTATGTGCGCGAGTCTCGTCGTTTCTGTACTTGACCGCCTCGCGAACCTGACAAATCCATTTTCTGCGCGTTGTCGCTGATACGCTGCTGTGCTTGGTTAATTGCGCGGAGGATCCTTTTTACGGCTGCGTCGCCGCTTCGAGAATGCTAATTCTCGAGAATGCAAAAAAAAAACACTAAAACTTTAACGATAATAAAAAAGAAGCCAAGCTCCAGTTTGAAGAATCACTTGTACAGTAGTAGTCGTCGCCTCTCTTCCCGTTCGTCGTCACGTACTTTACGTTCGAAAACAATAAAAGCCAGCAACACACACACACACACACACACGTCTTCTCTAATAAGAGTCTCTCGTCACGCGTGTGGCTCGTTGAAAGAAAACACGTAATTGAGCGGCTTAGCTATGGAATTTCGCAGCATCGGTTGCAAAAAGTGTACATAAGAGGGAGAACCGGTCGCACATTAAATCAAATTCAATTCAAGAGTCTGGTAAAGTGGCTCGGCTGATTTGACTGGTTAGCAATGCGCACATACAGCTCAGAGAGAAAACTAACGAGCCTTACACAGGTAAGGGAGTTTGATAGTCTGAAAAACGGAGTCTGCGAGCGTTAGCGTGGGAATTTTTGGTCAACCAGAGACTCTATTGTTATGCGCGGCGTTTTTACCGCCGTAGTTTTTCGCCGGTATGTGTGTGTGTGTAATTTTATGGCTAGTAAATCGCTGTGTGACCTTTGTTTTAGTTTTGAATGCGTAATGAACGACACCCGCACACCGTAAAGGCTGTAATAAAATTTTCTTGGAAGTGTCCGTTGCTATCCGTGCACACTATGGGAACACGTGCGACGTGAAAAAAAAAATATTTCTTCGAATCGTATAGATCACTCTGCGGAGATTTCTGCAATGCGCTCATGGGTGGATAATATGTAAATATTTAATATCTGCCAATCAGGATTGTGCTTTGTACATTTTTTCAAATTCCTTTATTAATAACACCCTGACGCTAATGGCATAATAACACACCGCGCCGTTTTTACTCTCGATCTTATATATATATATATATATATATCCGCGGCTCAATCAAGCGTCAAGAGAGCGAATTTACGTAACGCCGTGTGTGTGTGTGTATCGATGTGTATCATTATTTTATTTTATTCACATTTTACGTAAACGGCTCACGTATAACGAATTTTGCCATCAATCAGAATTACAATCGCCGGTAAAATTACGTGCACACATATAGACAATGACGGTATAAAAAGCGAGCGATTACTCGGAACACTCGTATGTCTATATAAGATGAGTCGCAGCTTATGCAATGATTAAACGAGATCAACGAGCAGCCGAGAGAGAGAGAGAGAGAGAGAGAGAGAAATGGAGAGGAGGACACGTAGCACACGTTCAAACGTATAAATAACAACGAGCAAATTAGAACGTATAAGATCTATATTTTATCCTCGTTGGCATATCTCTCCGGAGAAAATAACCAGAAACACATACATCCTTTTGAAAAAAAATACCAGTGATTCACCGGCGTTCCGGAAAGGAAATTTTCAGCAACGTCGAGCATTAAACGCACTCTGAACGGCAGTAACGAAACGCAGTCACATGTGCGCGAGAGCCGGCGAGATAAGGCGCACGAGCACGAAGGAGAGGCAAAAAACAGACGTTACACTTTTCAGAAGTTATATATTAATAACTTTCGCATAGATCAAGACCTGGAACACTTGTCTCCCGCTGAACGCCATTGTCGTCAGCTATTATGTATTTAAAAACACAGCCGCGCTCGAGTCGAATTATAAAATTAAGCAATTATTACACCGAGAGATAAGATAAGCCATAAGCCTGCATCTGTTAAAGCACGTTTATCACAAGCGCTCGTGTATAATGCTATCATCTAATTAAACACAAGAGGAAAGAACCGCGCTTGACGCGTTGAAATTCGCATCGAGAGGATTTTTCTCTTGTCTTCGAGAGAGATAGAGAGAGAGAGAGAGAGAGAGAGAGAGAGAGAGGAAGAGGGAAACAAAAAAAGCCGTGCGAGCCTTTCGTCGACCGGCTCTTTAGTAGGCCAGTGACTTCGAAAGCGAGGGAGGGACGCGAAAAGTGCGGCAGTTGCCGAATACGGCGCACCGGAGTACCGTTTGCGCGTATATTCGTACACAGTGTAAGAGGCCTTTTACGGAAGAGACGAGTAAAAAATAAATAAGGCGACGACGCTCCGAGGCACGGATGACCGGAGAAAAAATGCGCGCATATCTCGCGATCTCGTTCTTTTTCTTTAGAAATTTCGAAAAAATCGCTCCCAGCGATCCTCTGATCGCCGGAAGTAATTGTGAAAAAATTGATACATCAACGTTACTATGTATACAATATACCGCCGACACGAAGCGATTAAATTAAATCACCTAATCACCTTCATAATCGCGCGCCCGCGGTGGCGGCGGCAATTCTCATTCAGCTCTTGCGGCGCATTGTTCACCTCGTGAATCACTGGCGCGCGTAAGCGCATAAGAAAAAGCCTTCGCTCTCCTCTCCGATATGATGCAGGTATCTAATCTCTTTTCGCGTGCCAGTATAGTGTGGCGGCAGCGATCGGTTCAAGGCAAAGCGAGCAAAGTTACGTCAACGCCGTATAGGGCTTTTTCTCTGCCCCGAGAAGTTTGCCGAGAGACGCCGCAGATATATAATGCGTTTGCTGAATTAATATCGACGTGTTGCGCAATAATATGGATTTTCGCGGGATTCGCATCATCGAGCTGTACGCGTAGCAACATCGTCTACTTATCATCAGAGCGGAGATAGAAGTAATCTCGCAGTTCCATTTTCAAACGCGCAGACGTGACTCAAAGCGCAGCAACGTTTAAAAATCGCTCGAAAAGAGCATCGACGGCTGATCTATCCGCACCGCAGAAAAGCTTCTGACTAGACTATCTCTGAGTCATGAAAATCTTTCCTAAACATGGATTTCTGCCTGTACTACGCGAGAATCAATGAGTCAGAGAGCTGCTAACCGAAAGGCATTATTACCCGCGAGTGACGAGACGTCGGCTACTTTTATGCATATTAGGACTTGGTGCACAACGAGCAATAATCTCTCTCTCTCTCTCTCTCTCTCTCTCTCTCTCTCTCTCTCTCTCTCTCTCTCTCCGAGATGAACGGCTTCTTTTTCAGATTTTTGCGCAACGCAAGAGAGAGAGAGAGAGCCGCTCTGTGAAGGTACGGCTTTATGCGCACACAGAGTAATGCTTGTCCGCTTGCTTGTGCTGATCTTGTCGATTGCATTGAGAAATAATTACCCTTTGCACGCAACGATTCAATTCCGTTAATTAGTACACGCTGTAGGCGCTCGTTGCCTTATCTGACATTTTTTCATACACGTGCGCACAGCTATACATCTTGAAACGTATACGAAATCGGGAACGACAGACGGCCGGACATACAGAACCGCGGATTCTCGCACGTGTAAAGAGAGAGAGAGAGAGAGAGAGAGAGAGAGAGAGAGAGCGAGAGAGAGCGAGAGAGAAGAATCTCTCGCGCATTAGTATGAAAAAATCGCCAAAGCAAACACTCAGCGCTCTCGGACAAAGAGACAACAGCTCAACGCATCATCAGCTCGTGTATCGGCAAAGACAGAGCTCTCGGCGCATTATTCGAGAGGTCGCAAGCTGCACATATAGAAAGTGGGGCAGCGCCGCGCGCGGCAAGGGAACATTAACCTCCGTTGCGCGAACTGCTGTGGTACGGGGCCGTTAACTCGCTGCTACCTTATCGGTAGGCGGTCATCTTTCTCTCCTTCTATCTCGAAGGACTATCCCTTCGAAAGGACGACGTCTCAGAGATGTATTATGCGGGGACGCCGCTGCAGGGAAAATTGCGGCGGTTTTGTGCGCGTCCCAGCTTTACAGCCGTACATACACGCGAGAGCGGACTTTAAAACGTCATTTGGACGCGCGTGAATTACGAGGTTGTAAAGCACCGCGCGCAAGCGCGTTATCGCAGTTTGAAAAAGAGAGCCGCGTGGATTTTTTTTTCGCTGTTTGACGCTCGGAGGTGGATATGGTGATATTCTTAATGTAATCTCCGCGTTTAGAATAATGTAGATTAGCGGACGGAGTTAATCGAATGGGCTACTGCGACATACTGACGTATACGCAACAAAGAGATATGCTCAATCAAATGTAATTAGTGGATTCAAAGACGTCGTCTAGAGTAGCGACTGCTACCTTCTTCTATCCCGCACGACATTTTAATAACGATAAATTATGCATAATACGCTAACGGGCCTGACTATAATGCAACCGCGGGTGTGTGTGTGTGTGTGTACAGAACAAAACGCAATTTTCTCGCTGCCTTCTCACGCGACGAAAAAGAAAAAAATGGCTAATCGCCTCCTCATCCTTCGCCCTGATGCATTTTATTGCGTAACGAGCGCCTTTTGGGCGACGCTGTAAACTTGTATAAAGCTGTCTTCGAGCTTAACTAGAAAAATAGCTGCGTATATGAAATTTAATTAATCGCTATACACACAGGTCTATATGGGCCTGGTGAAAGCGTTTATTCGGCAGTTTGCGGTAATTGCGGATGCACGTCATCTTTCGGAGATATGCGCTCGTAAACGTTTCGCAACTTGGCTGCAACGGCTCATTTCGACAGAGCCGAACAACGAGGAGAGACGTCGCTTCTATATAACCGCGGAATAAAACAATCCGAGATCACGTCTCTCTGTCGGAAGATTGCAGTGCGACGATCTTGTCCCACCAGAAGTTCCGAATTCCCCATCGAGCCGCAAAGGCAACCTCGTTATACCGAAGCTAGCAATTATCCGCATAAGACACAGTCCAGACACCCAAGAGAGAGAGAGAGAGAGATAAAGACGGGTAGGAGGATCTCTCTCTCACACACACACACACATCGAGAGAGCGGTTTCCATTTCGCGCCAACGCCACGCCTTTTGCCACAACACTTTCATCGCTTTGTTGTGTGTTGTGTGTCCCAGCTATTTCCTCGTGAAATTACCCGCTACTATTATCTCTTGCGAGGATATTAGTCGGCCGTGTAGACGCGGAAGCGATGATTGTTATGGGAAGAGACTGACTCTCTGAATGGCTGCATTATGCGCGGATGCTTTTTTATTTCGTCGTTATATAGGGACAGCTCGACTCGCCCATACGATTTACGATCGAAAGAAGCTTTTTTTTCATCGCGTTGGGTGAAAGTTCTAATGGCGAAAAAAGTATACACTATAGAGGTGTAATTTATCTGGATTCGTGAACGACGCGCCCGTCATCTTCTCGCGGGAAAAGTTTCTTTGATGGGAGGAAATTTAATTACGCACCGAATTTTGAATCATCGTAAATCAATCGCACGAGCTCGCTGCAGCGCAGAGCATCGTTTCGGAATTCCAGCAGAAGCATATAAATTATACGCCTAAAACGACAGCCGATAATTTATCCCAACACCTATGGTATTACGCGCACCGCTTATAAATCTAAACAAGCCGGCATTTAGCGATGATGTGACAATGGCATATTCCATCTGAGGGCGCGGTAGGAATACTCAAATATCTTCTATACTTGTGTACAACTCCGGTGACTTGATGAATTCCATTGTTATAGCTCTTTCTCCCCTGCAACGGATGAAAATCGAGCCTCGGCATCGATTGCACATACACCCCGCATATGCTACTCGCTCACTCTCCGGTGTCGCTAATTAATCCACCGAACGACACCGAGACGGGATCCAGCACTTAGCGCGCGCTACAGAGACGTCGACGGCCAGGCATCATCGTCAGGCGCGGCTAGGCGTAATGTAATTGCCCCACTGTGTCAAGGCCGCATTGCTCATAGGCTGCAGTGGTGCTCGTTGTTGTTGTTGCTGTTGTTGTTGCTGTTGTTGCTGTTGTTGCCTCCTCCTTACTCGCGTGTGTATGCGGGCGTGCGAGTAGCTCGTTTTTTCTCTCTCAAGTGCGTGGGAGGCTGTGATTATACTTTTCTTCGGAGGAGACGACGGGGAGTTTTTGCGCCGGTTTTTAATTGGACTTTGAAATTCGTTGGGATAGAGGTGATTCAGTTTGGTATGGCCTTGGGGGAGTCCTGAAAAGGGAATAAACTGGTCTCGAATCGAGAGAGACTCGCGCTCGCGCTAGATGACATCAGCGCCGATGATGTCATCAGTTTCGAGGAAAATTAGCTCTATTAGATGTGTAGTTTTGACTCTATTCGTATTTTTTAAAATCCCGGCACAATTAATTCATACGCTCCTTCGTCTTTTGTTTTTCAGAAATCGCCAAAGTCAGAGCGAGCCTCTTCCAAATCAGCGGCGTGAAAAAGGACCCGCTCATCCTTCCAGAAGCCGAGGGAGAAGTCACGACACTCACAGAAAAAGTCTACGTACCTGTCAAAGAGCACCCAGACGTGAGTATATACAAAACGATTGATAGCTTTTTTCTAATTATTGGACCTTCGGCCAGCGGATGATAAATTTAGGAAGTCGAGAGAGAAAGCCGAGCTGCTTGGATTTTTTAACGAAATCCGAGTAATATACATTACGAGTTTGATAAAATGAATGAAACGAAAGCAGAAACGATCTCCTCGAGCTTCGAAATTTTAGCCCAAAAGTTTCGACACGCAGTATCGCAGAGCAGAGAGATCGGCTGAGCTGAAAACTCACATAGAGATCCGCGTGCGCGCAGTCAGCTGTTTATTTCTGTCCCGCGCCGGGAATAGAATCTCCCGCGCTGCAGAGCAGCTTACACATACTCGCTCGGCTATAAGCCGCAAGGCAGACTCAGCGCTATCCGCTTCGGAAGCCGCCCCTATTGCCGACTTTACGCTCTCTTTCTCGCGCCGCGCATGAATATCTCGACGCTGCGCTGTGTATATGCGCACTGCTATAAGCTTCCTCGAGAGAGAGAGAGAGAGGAGGAGAGGCTATATTTACACGGCCGTGTGCCGGCTGTATGCAAGAGAGAGAAAGATCGAAGTGGTTGGATGGACGCTTGTTTACCGGTATGATGAATCTCGATGGTCCGTTGCGAAATCGGATGGAATCGCTCGAGTATTTTTCAACAACAAACATAGCGAATAATTAAATATTACAGGCTCGACGCCTATAGGCAGGTCCTTCCTGCAGCAACGCTGCACTACTGCTGCATTGTTATGCAACGCCGGTCGCTTTTGGAAGTTTCCATTGGCGTCGGGATGTTATCGTATACACATAGCCGCCGTTCCTATAGATTTATAGCGGAGCTCGTTATATCTTTCTCGCAAGAGAGAGAGAGCGAGAGAGAGAGAGAGAGAGAGAGAGAGTTTGCTTGGATTCGCCGAAGATTGAAACTTTGAGTGCCTCCTCTGCAGCAGGTCTGTTTGAAATTCGCAAAAGCACCTCTTCGGCATAAGATCGAAATAAACCGCGTATACTTACACTCCCACGCAGGGAGAGGAAAAAATGCTCGATCATCAGCAGCAGCGCAGAATGACCTTCCGCCTCGGGCGACCCGATACATATCCGCGGCGTCGAGAGATTGTTTTTCCCGGCGACCCTCTGCTGCACAGTGAGCGCAGTAGGTTCTCCTTTTTCATCCGCGCGGATACTTACCGCGACAGCCTTGTACACGACAAGTCCGAGAGAGCGGCGGGTCACGAATTTTCGTGACCGCGCGGTAATGACGTTTCGCCGCATTAGGCGCCGCGGCCTCTGTAATAGATACACATGCATGGACTTCTCGAGTGCAGTGTATATGTGAGAAATTCCAGTGACATTGACGGCTATACGGTTCGGTGAAATTCGCTTTGAAAAAAAATATTGCTCTGCATTTATGCTACACCGAAACTTTCGCGAGAGAGAGAGAGAGAGAGAGAGAGAGAGAGAAAGAGAGAGAGCAACGCCCCGAGTGTTATACACATTAATGCACTTATCAAGCCCCGCTAATAAATCCATAATCTTCGATCTCGGAGGCAACGGTTTCCCTTCGACTCTCATAAGTATACATAAAAGCGTATGGTATATAATGCCGGTGCAGCGCTGCAGGCGCTCACATCAGGACGACGGTCGTAGTCGCGCGCGGTGAGAGAGAGAGAGAGAGAGAGAGAAAGCGTGAGACTGCGCCGCCACGATTTTAGCCCTGTGCAGTGTGTATTATATTATCTCACGAAAAAATGTCGATTTTCGAGTTGCATTTCTAGTCTATTCCTGTAAACTTCCGCGAGTCTTGTATTTCTCCCCCGTTTATACAGAGCGCGTTTACAGGATCGCTTCTGCAGCTTCTCGTTGCATAATGCTCCCCGCAAGCCCACATTCGAAATACCCGCGCTTGCAGAGAGCCGGAACTATTTCGATCGTCCACGAGACGAGAGAGAATTTTCGGACCGTTTTCCCGCTGTCTCTATTTTCACTCTGTATGTGTTAAATGGATGACTGGCTGCATTTTTAATTCTCGATAATAATTTTTCACAAGAGAATATTAAACGCGCCTTTGATCGATCGCCGCCGACGAGGTTTACAAGCTACCAGATCATCGTTTTCCCGCGTTTTTCACCCTTATGTCAGTCTAGATTAGTTTACGGCACATGCGGGCGTTACTGATTCGACGTTTACTGCTTTTTTTTACGACGCGCGTTAAACTTTTCGGCCGCTACCGTTTCGTTCCCCGCGAGAATTCCCATGGTCACGGCTGAGCATGTAATAAACTAATCAGATTTGAGCGACGCAACGGCCGACGTCTGCGCCGTGATTGTGATAACACTGTCTGTCTTAGATGGAAAAAACCGTCTCGATAAGTCGCGTCTAGTTAGCGACATCGATACATTTTTCTGAAGCCTCCGCTTTAACGACGAGTCGTAAAACCTATACGCTAATGGACGTTATGCGAAAAATTAACATGTTTCGTCCCGGCGAGTATGTGACACATCGTTCGATTCATGCAAATCCGGCAAAATGTATCTTGCGAGACGTCGCAATAATTTTTTCAATAGTTTCTTTCTACCTAACCCACTTGGATTATTCGATTGACAAGTCATGAATATACCGGGGGAAGATTGATGGCTCGCGGTACAAAGTCGCGATTTGGTATAACGACTCGAGAGCAGAAGTTCAAAGATCTTCCTCGACCTTGATGCAGTTTTTTCTTTGTTTCGAAAATGCATAATGCAAGGACACTCAGCGCTTCTCTCATTAAGTTTTATGGCGTTGCTCAATCTCACTTTAGAGCAGCTTCTTATTAAAATTCTTGCCTATCGCCTTCTAATATTCACTCGATCAATCAAGGATCTGGTATATAGAAAATCGTTTTACTCCATCTCGACGGATTTGGCTGAGAGAATGATCGAAAGCGCATCAGAGAGTTATAGAGTTACACTCCTCCGGTCAATCGTTTCCTGCACACGTACACAAAGCTATATGTACATCAATTTCCGCGTCGGTAGCTTCTCGTGTCATTACCATATAATGACGAGGGCGCGCCGGACGCTCTGATGTACTTTTCTCGACGAGCCCAAACTCTGCCTCGCCTTATTTTTATATTTTACTGCGCTCGCTCTCTCATAAGGAGCTCTCTGTGCCATTATATAGGAGAAGAGAGAATTAAAGGAGGCACGGCGCCGCTGATGAGCTGACAGGTGATGCGGGACTGCGATCGGCTCTGTTGTAGTATATATAATAAATCGCTGCGGATAGTGCATTGTTTTCGCGTAACGCGTTGTGCTTGTTATCTCCGATATAGGGGGGGGGGGGGGAAAGCTCGAGATAATGATGGAGTTCAGAGAGGCTAATTAGATTTGTCTCTCGAGTACCTTTCGATGGTTTCGAGATAACAGCGAGAGTGGCTTATCTCGGCAGCGTGCCATTGGTGAGAAATATCTCGACAGGCGTGTCTTTCTCTGCGTACACACGCCTGGTATCGCCGATCAAATAATATACGAAAACCTATATCGAGCGGCCGAGAGAAAAATTGACTAATGGTTTATTGTTTTCGGCTGTGCTTTCAGTTCAACTTCGTGGGAAGGATTTTGGGACCCCGTGGAATGACGGCGAAACAGCTCGAACAGGAGACCGGCTGCAAAATCATGGTCCGAGGCAAGGGCTCGATGAGGGACAAAAAGAAGGTAAGCCGTTCATTAACTACGTCTATATACGAAATACGAAAATCACATATTAACCAGAGATTTAAGCTTCGCCTCTAACATATCAACGTGAAGATGAAGCGTTGCCCAACCGCATCAGCAGTTGTGACGGAAAATTCAAACGAAAATAAAGCATCGCGCAAACTCCTATATATCCGCACCTCGACATGATTAGGAAGCAATTAGAGGAATTGGGCTGGCCCAGTTGAAAGAGGTGCGCTCGAAACTTCTTGAACCGCCGCCAGAATCTATCTCTGCATCATCCTACGTTACACACTCGTCGACCCTTTTTTCTTTCTTCGCCGTAATAAGTAGCGGCAACGGCAGCTCGTAAACTGGCGCATCCGCGATACGAGGAATGCGCCGAGGAAGCGAGTAGTCGCATAGTTTTTCGTCGTCGCGGCAAATTGCCCGTGAAATCAACCGCTGCCGCCTCACGGAATGTACAGTCTATAACGAGATCTGCTGTACATTGGTACGATATTCGCTGGAAAATAGTTCCTCGTCGAATGTGAGAAATTTGGCGGGAAATACGAACTCTTTATGTGTACTGTGTATGCAAATGCAGGCTGGGGGAAAATCGTTTCTCGGAACATTCGCGTTTCCCTTCTATACAAGCCCCGTTATGTGTGTATACCGAGCAAAGTTCGCGAAACCGCGTCCAGTTGTTGCGAAAGGCTTATAGTGCAGCCGGCGTCGGTGTAACCACTGATGCATATATAACTCGACGTCCGAGTCATTACGCGGTTTAGCGCTCAAATCGAGAGGATATAACGATGCTTTTTTTTCTTCTCCTCGTGTAAATTCGATAAGTTTCTTTTTTCACGACGGCGTTGCAATAAGTAAACGAGTATAACGTATAATGTCTTCTCTCTAAATCGAAAAATTCATTAATCCCAATCGATCGAGTTATCGAGTCGGCATATCGGGGATAAACAGTAGCCGACGACGCGTACACGGCTTATATAAGGGAGTTCGCCTCAGAAGTCGCGCGACGGCGGCGCCGCCCGCATGATATCGTCTCCGCGCGGTGCGCAGTGCCCACTTCAAACGAAGAGAGCCGTACGGCCAATTGGCCAGATGAGGTGTAGATTGACGCGAGTTCGTACGGAGATGGATGGCGCGTTTTTGGCGGGAAATTCAAACTCATCATAACGTATATTTCCACGCGAGAGCGACTCGTTTTATTTTCGTGAAATTAGTCGCGCTTCGCCCGTGCACATAAGCGTGCGCAGGTGAAACCCCCGGTTGGTCAATAATACATACGTTGCACATACGCTGTGTGCATAGTAGTATGTAGCGACGATCCATCCACGAGAGGATCTTTCAGGGAAATTCATAATTGCAGCGGACGCGCGCCAACGTGTATTATGCAAGCGCGCGCGATGATGGTTGCACGCTGCAACGTGATTTCACGCGCTCGCTTTGTGTGTACTTGCGTGGCCGACGACGATGACTTTGGTCGTGATGTATGTTTTTTCTTTTTACTCTCCCGGTGAACATTGATTAGGGATTAGTCATCGGCGAGGATCGAGGTTATGGCTTTATTAGAAAATATACGCGAAGATTATTCTAAAAATAATAAATGATATAAATTCAAATTGAAAAGACGGATTGCAGAGCGCGTCCGGAGTAGTCTGGAGCTCGCTTTTTATTTATAAAACACACACGGGCCACGCGCGCATCGCTTATTGATAATCTTCCAAGAAACCTTGGAAAATAAACTTTCCCTGTCTGTGTTTTTCAAGCTGCACTTGTTGGCGCGCTTTCGAACCGCAGCACGAACGTAAGTATTTCATCTCTTGATGTCCTTCGTTGAACTTTTCTCGGCTATTATCTGCACGAGAATATATATATATATTGTTGAACGTTCAGAAGCACGTATCACTGCGTTGTTTATATTTTTACATGTATATATTAATTTTCAGTTGTAGCACCATTATACTTAGAACCTATACACCCCAGGTCATTCGTTGCAGTTTTTTAATTTAATTTGCGTATATCATAGTATATCTGTGTCTTGTCCTGCTGCACGCAATGAGTTACCTAATTGTACAAACATGCTTGTTGTGTTTGGCAGTCGCCGACAAAGTATCGCGGCCAATTTATTCTTTCACTCGCCCATCTCCCCCAGCGAAATCTCGTTATACTAAAATCGAGAGCGCAATTTTCTCGGCGCCAAAATTATTATAACGATCTTTCGTTAGGGGCTACCTCGTACAAAAACATATTTATTATTCGTTGATCACTTTTCTGCATATTCGTCTCCATATAACACGTACTTTCTTTATTTCTCAGGAGGAGCAGAACAGAGGAAAGCCAAACTGGGAGCACCTGACGGACGAGCTCCACGTGCTGCTGACAGTCGAGGACACGGAGAACCGGGCCACCCTCAAGCTCGCCCGAGCTGTCGAGGAAGTGAAGAAGCTCCTCGTGCCCGTGGTGAGAAAGTTCCGGTTACTCGTAACCTCGCGCTCTTCTGCTTTTTTCCTCTCATGTGCTCTAACCCAAACTCGACGCGCTCGTGTTTCCGGCGTTCGATAAATTTTATTTAGAATATTGCGTAACACTCTCTCTCTCGTCATCAATCAAAAGACGGCTCGCTGAAAATTTGTCGCGCTACACGCGCGGCCCGCCATCCTCTGCGTCGTCGTCGTCGAAATTATTAATAATCCAGCTGTGCGAGAGCGTCGAAATCGGGTCGGCATCTCTCTTTCGCGATATTCCAAAGCGACCACACGATGGTCGCAGCTTGTGTATTTCTATATTTTCGCCGCGGAGAAAAGCACCTGCAGCGCGCGATGTTCTCTTTTCCGCGGCGCATCGAAAACGAGAGCGCGACGAGTTAAAAGCGGAGGCGAAGCTCTGGCTCTCCGGCTATGTAATATTACTCCCACGCGATGATGCCTGCTTTCGTTTCGCGACGATTAAGGGCGCCCGCGCACGTGGGCTCGATTTTCACGAGATATTTTTGCTTTTTCTTTTACTTGTGTACGCGCATTGATAGTAAGTATTCGAAGCTTCGAATGATCTATTTCGAATTTTAAAGTAAAGCATGTGCTATGAATATCCGGAATCTGAAGAATAACGTCGGTTGAGCGTGTAACCTGTCTCTCAGAGTGCAGGCTCGCTCGGAAAAGTGAAACGCGAGCAGCTCGCGCGACAAATAGTCTGTCCCGAACGAGAGCGTCTATATATACTCGGAATCGTCGATTTTTCACCGAGCGAGAGAGAGAGAGAGAGAGAGAGAGAGGAACCAAGTTCAAAAACACCGCAGGAATATAACACGGCGCGTCGTTAACCCCGTTTCCGCCTGCATCTCCTTCCAGTCTTCTTATCCGAGAGACGAGTGAAAGAACTTTTTCCTATGGACTAACGACATCTCCTTGAATTATGTACATTAAGAAGTGCCAGAAAATCTGGAAAATGTTCAAAGGTCCACCGGTAAAGATACGATTCTGACGGTTGCCTACGATTTCAGCAAGCCGACGGCGAGGACGAGCTGAAGAAGAGGCAGCTGATGGAGCTGGCCATCATCAACGGAACCTACAGGGACTCCAACACCAAAGTCGCCGCGGCCACAGGTAACATCCCCCTCCGGTATTATCCGACGTTGTTAGTTTGTGTCTAATTCACGCGCTAATTTCTCAAAATCCCAGCGACTATCGCTTTTCGCATGTATCTACATTCTGATCGAGCGCCAGACACAAGCTAACAAGCGAAAAACGCAAAGAAAGAGCGGCTCACGACGATTCACCCTAGCCTTCGACATTGCAGCCTGCGACGAGGAGTGGAGGCGCGTGGCAGCCGCCGCAGCCGAGACCCAGCGTCTCCTTCCCGGCCTCGGCCAGCCCATGAGGGCCCAGAACGCGCCTCTCGGAGCTCCGCTGATCCTGTCGCCCAGGATATCCGTGCCGACGACCGCCGCCTCGCTGCTCAACGGCTCCGGTCCACCGGGCTCTCTCCTCTCAGCCGGTGACCCCCACGGACTCATCTACGCGCCGTACGCCGACTACGCCAACTACGCGGCTCTGGCCAGCTCGCCCCTGCTCACCGAGTACGCCACGGCTGACCATTCTGGTGGGTTGTTCGCCCGCTGACGCTGAATACGAGAGGCGTGCTATCTCCCTCCCTCTCTTGTGTTTTGATTATTATCACTTCTATATGGCCCCCTCGCCTGTCCGTTATCTTGTTCTCGGACTTGCACTCGGCGAGGCTTATCATTGTTCTTAAATTGTCGTTGTTTCGTTGGCGCATACGCGATGCAGCCTCGCTGCTGCACGTTGTAGGTTTAAGTTTCGGCGGATCTCTGAATCGCTCCCTCTTTTTTTCTCTTACTCTCAAGGTGTAGTGTTTTTCAAAGAAAGGATTGCGCCTTATAGTGCAGTAGATTTCAGAGGGATCACACTCGGAGATTATATCGAGGTCACAAGTGTCCATCTGTAGAGCCAATCCTTTCGAACGAGATAGATAGATTCGAACGTGCAATTTAGTTTTAGTGGGTGATTCAGAGAGCCGCCACTTCTTTTTTTTTTCTATTTATCGAGTCTTTCTGACCCTCTTTTCTACTCTTCATCACATCTCTATACCCTCTCGGAATCTCACGCATTGCTCCGATCGCCGAGAGATTTCGGGAGCGTCTGCATCGAAAGAGTACACCGGAAATAGATTCGAGTATGCAATTTGCTCTCTTTCGAAACGAAAAATACTTTTCTGTGTGTAAAGTAGCCGGTAGAAATTGATTCGACGTGTACTACCTTTCGATGCAACATCACACTCGCGTTTCAAGCTATACACGTGAGACGCTAGCTCTTCGAAGGAAATGGAAAAGAAAGGAAAAACATAATGTGTTCACTTGTGTAGATTGGAGCCGACAACCGTACCGTACTCTATATCTATGTGTAGATTTAGTAATCTTAATCTTAATTCCGAACCGAGACGATGCCGCCCCCGGACGCCAAACCAGAAGCATAATTATTCACAAAACGCTCCAAGAGATTTTGTCCTCGTCACGGTTTGTTTGGCTTCATCGTCTCGGTTCCAACGTCGATTCCGCCGATCCTGAGATATATGAAAAGAAAAAAATAATAGAGATCAGGTGTAATGAACCAAGTTCGAACGATCGACGGAATCTTCGGAAGCTCGTAGTAGTGTAAGAGTGAGAGGTTACATTTTTAAGATAGCATCACCTCACATAGTCCAGTTGACTGGAATATATCAGCGCGTAGTCGAGAGGCGTCGCGCGCTCGGAAGATTTTTTGTTTTTCGACCGCACGACGCTCTCGCGAAACACAAAGAGGCGCGCGCGTGCAAGAATAGCTGAATCAGTCAATTACTAGTCGCTGTTCGTCAGTTCTGAGTTTTAGCGTCGCTAAGCTCGCTGCACAACCACATACAGACACACACTTTCACAAGAACAACTACTACACACACATGCGACGCGGAGATGTGTCTAACACGCAGGCGATTAAGCTAGAAGCGCGGATTGTAAGGACATTAGATTTTTTTAAACGTTTATTCGTGTTCATTCTGAGAGAATCTCACGGTGCAGCTAAAACAAGGATACCTTCTATACGATAAAGCAGTACTAGTCCAAAAGTGTTTTTCTCTTTTAATTTTTATCGTTTTTCGAGTGAATCGGTAATCGATCGAACCCGGTTGAGATTTTTAGATGTTTAAAACGTCTTTATATGTATATATACGTGCTGAAAAAGAGAATTTTATTTACACAGAGCCGTTGTATACGTGTTACGCAAATTATTTATTGTATCGCTTCGTCAAACGAAGCACTTTCGAGCAACTATATATACACCGATTACCGATCGCGAACCTTATCGTATTCTTCTAGAAGTATTCGCCAAGATCAAATCCGTCTATATACTAATATTAGCAGAAAGAGTGCAATACCGTAAAATCCTACTGCAAAAAAAAAGATATTATCAACATTTATATACGCATATATTATATTTGTTCGAGGCAGTATTGAAGCGTCGCGAGCGAGAATCTCAGCGAGCGTATATATTTTAATTTAAAACAATTTCGTCCTCGAGTCGTATTATATTATTTTTCGAAGGAGTCCATCCGTCAAACGGCAGCGCGCGCTCGCAGTTTTTAGAACTTTGTTAGTCACACACTCGCAGACGCGGAGAAGAGAGCAGTGTAACAGTCAGGTCGGGTGTTTTAAATTTAGAAGCGCGCCAGTCGCAAGTCAGAGAGAGAGAGAGAGAGAGAGAGAGAGAGAGAGAGAGTCGGCCATTAAAACGTTAGAGATACGGGTTTGCGCCTAGAAAAGAGAAGGAAAATATTTTTTCGCTCTCCTTTCTCTCTCTCTCTCTCTCTCTCTCTCTCTCTCTCTCTCTCTCTCATTCTCTTGCCTGGACTCTCGTCTCTCTTCCACACTATTTTTACTGGAGCGATGCGTCGCTTTTCGGATTATAAATACGTTCTCGCCTCTTGCGTTATCGTACTAATCGAATCGCGCATTTCTTTCTTCAAAGCCGTCCTCCCGTTGAGAGTCTACGTTTTCTAAATTACAGAGACGAGTCTTGCTGCTTCTCACGGATCCGCGTCCGAACGATGAGCACTCAGACTATCGACGTTTATTATACTGTTCTTTCGAAACGAAGTATCCAGTTACCCGCGACAAATTTGCACGCGCCGCGAGCCTTGGAGCTCCCCGAGAGTGCGCTACGAACGTTTTTATCTTTCCGAAATTTACGCGGAGTGCGCGGAGCCTCTAAAAATACGAGCGGCGCGACTCCCGAAATAGTAGCCGCGTCTCATCGATACGCCGGGAGTCTGGAGAAAAACTTCTCTCTCTAGCTCGCGCGAGCTCGTTCACAATATGCTCTCTAAGATCTTAAGTCTGAAATATTCTCGCGGTCCAGCGATAATTTTCTCGTTGTGTCGACAAACACAGAAGCGTAATTCGTGGCTCGCGTATTTTATACGGTGTGCCTTCGATTCGATCTCGCGCGTATTTTTAGACGCTTTGCCTAATGGGGAAGGATTAAAAATCTAATGGCGTAGGAGTCGTTGACTGAGTTAAAAAGCCAGTTGGACGGACACGCTCGTTGGCTATCTCGTCGTCGATTTTTCAGGGCGGAACGAGGCGCGTGCATCGCTCAATGCAATAATCAAAGGCCATTCATAATTGTTTTAGGCTTAAATATAAATATGCAATATATCGATACACGTAGCATAATATAATATATACCGTACGCACGCTTATATGCGCGTTAGATTATGTTTAGGGCAAAGGAGCAGATATGAAGAGTTTATAGAGATCTATCGTGCATTACATATACTCGTATATATATATTGAAATATATATTTATTTAAAGAGTAGCTGAAAATATATTGCAGAGATATAACTTAGTTAGCAGTAATATAGCTTCTCTTTGTATTTTGTCGTCGTCAGATTTTATTGGGACTATTGCCCTTTGTATTTAAGATAGGCTTAAGGACAAGCGAAGCGAGCTGAAGCTCGACTATTGATATTGTTAGGCATTAAAGGCGGTTTTATACTCTTAAACGAACGATCGATTTCTTTTTATATACGATGATGGCGCGGCTAGAGGGGCGTCTTCATCGTATACGTTTTTTTATTTTCTCCTTCGATATATAGTAATTTTAATAATTTTTAATCGGTGATGGTTGTAATCTCTCGTTTTCGTTAGTCCCCTAATTTCGTATCTCCCTCCTAACTGTGTCGTATCGTTTACTTAATAATTTCGTTTTTGTTTCTTTTTTAACTGCGTTAATTTTTCTTTAATATCGTAGAAGTCAAAAGTAATTTCGATTCTTGAGTAACGAGCATAACACAAAGGAAAACGTAGCAAGTACCACTAGAATCTCGAGTTAATGTATAAGACAAAAAATTAATATCCCTAGGGTTGAAAAATACGTTGAGTAATAATAATAACACGCGACTAAAACAACGACTACTAACTCATCGTTCATCGGTCCGCCTGTTTTTTTTTATCCTACACGAAGCTTTGTATATTATCACACGTGTAAACGGAACTCACGCCAAGTTTTTTCTCTAATCACGTTTTTTAATAATTATTCTTCTTTTCGAGTTTTCTTGTTCTTTAACCTCCGCTAATCCTAAGCGATTCCGTTTTTATTATTTTTTTTACTCTGAGATTACTATCAAACTAATTCTGTAATCACGATGTTTGAAAATAATTCATTGTTCATTAACACTCTTGACAAAAGAAATTGTGATATCGAATTCGACTGAATAAGAAAAAAAACTGAATATATCATGGACTTTTTGGAATCGAAAGGATGAGCGGCGTTCGTTGTACGCAAAATTATGCAGCGGTTTATATACGTAATAAATTGATTCGCGAAGAAAGAATTATTTCGTGAGATGCGATGGTATATTGTCATTCGCATCATCCTATTCCTATACGTATACGAATGGCTGGTGATTAGGTAGGATTTACAAAGAAAAAGATGAAGGAGAATCGCGTAGGAGTTGTTTTGCTCCGTTTTTATTTGGCGTGTCAGGTGGCGACTTAAATTGTAGAAAAGGAACGTTTAAAGGTGTTTAGGATGACACGCGCAGATAAACACAAACCCAGGGACCAAACTTTATAGTAAAATCGTTTTCAGGACTGATGGTTCTAGCGTTTACTTGCCCATGTCGAGCTCTCGAACGAAGATTCTGATGTTACAGATGAGATGAACAGTACAAATTTGTAACGTATTTTTTTTAAATCTATACAAGAAATTTTTAACAAAACGTTAACAAGATCCTGGGACAAGTATTTGCATCTCATAATACTCACTTTAATACTCTAATCACTTTTATACTTTCATATTATATACAAAAGAAAACGAACTGTGAAAACGAGAAATCGAATTTTCGTTTCTAGGGCCATGGAGATAAATAGCGTACGCGTTACGAAGGGAACGATTTGTGTGTATACAATTATTTTTTACGACTTATTTAATTCTATGTATATTTTTTTATGTAAAAGCAAGATATTATTGCCGCTCGAAACGCACAATTTACGCGCGAACGGCGACAATGAGTTTTATTCTAATCGACTTGAGCGAATTTCGAGTAGACCTTTTATGCAGTAGCACGAACATGACTTTCGCTCGATGGTTTATTCGAATTATCTACGTTATTATTTTTTATTATTATTTTTATCGTTACGTTACGTTCATTTAGTATACATATTATTATGTAGGCTATCGAGGTAGGCTTTACGAAAACGCCTCTGAAAGAAAATCAAACACACCGACACATATAACACACAAGTACACACGTAACGTAGTTTATATTATTATTATTATTTTTTTGCTAAGTTAAAAAAAGAAAGAAATAGAGTCGATTTACGAACAACGTAGGATCAAAGTACAGCCATATAATGAGTGAGACACTCGCAGTATGTGAACTACTTATTATGATTATTGTGAAATAGCATTATTACATTTGATTAATGAGCTACATCATTTTAATCATTGCTACAGTTTAAGGTAAAGCATTACGATTACGATATGTATTTCTTAAGTATTCTAGCATTTAAGTCGTAAACGCCATACTTTATTTTTGTATATTTACGTAAGTTTTTTTCAACCTATACGATCGAACCATCGGCGAATCTCTATAAAAGTCTCGCCTTCGTTTTTCTCCGTCAAGTCGATTTCGACTCATACCTTATAATAGTCATCGAAAGCGAGTACTCGAGATTCCTCGATCGAGTTCGAAGCCCATCACAGTCTCTCACGACTACTTATCAATGAGCGTCGAACTTTAATTAATATTACCAAGCAGCAACATCATATTATCAGTAAACACGTCTATTGCGAACAAGTCTAGCAAAGTTAACAAGACGCCAAGAGTGTATTTTTTGTTTGCCTCTCGTTAGCTTTGCTTTTCAGGACAACTATCACCAGGTCTGCCCTTGAGGAGAGAAGAATATGCAGACGATAAAAAGACAAAATGCGACAAAACCACCTCAATCTCAATGCTACTGTCATGTCTATAATGTAATGTATATGTTTGGGCGATACAGGTGCGGCGGCCGCTGCGAAGCAGCGCAGGCACTTAGGCCAGATACGAGAGCACCCTTATCAGAGGGCTGGCGCTCTCTCGTGAATGAGCCACCGCGGGGGACACGTGTGAACGCGCCCCGGTAGCTCCTTTTTTTAAAAGGTCTTTACCGGGGGCAATGCGCGCTGCCCGCGGGAAAGGTTAGTCTCTTATTCATTTGCAATATCATTATTTTTTTATACATATAATATTATTTATCATACACACATATACACGTCATATGTCTCTGTGTATTGCCATGCGAAGCTCGAGGGTTTGCGCGAGATTCCCGTTGAGGATACGAATGCAAGCCCTCGATCGTCGCGCTATGATAATTATTATATTACTATATTGAATTTATTATGACTTTCTCTTTATTTTTTACACAGATTATTTATTGTACGTTTTCGTCCATTTGGATTTTTATTTAAATTTTTTTTTCTAAGTCTGTTGTACAATTTTTTTCGTGTACACACGAGTTGCGTTTTTGTATACATTACCATACGTACATAGATATTGCCCTCAGACATTATTTTTCTCTGTTTATTTTTTCTCGTTAAGTATAAGTGACGTACGGCATTCCCGACTCAGGGAATTCTTTTCGAAAACGTTGTGTTGTAAAAGAATTTTCGGTCATAAAACAAAATAAGCATCTCACTTTCAAAAGTTTAAATTTATCTAAAAAAGGGAGAATGTCGTGCGTCGAACGTAGTTTTGTGTACCTGACGCCGCATCGATCGCAATGATTCGGTGATTTTTATTATCGCCGATTATTTCGAGATTTTTAAACGGAGAGATATATGAGAAATACATTGTTGAATTTTTGATGCGCAAACGGCACTGTTGCCCCTCACTTAATTTTAGCAAATTTCCGCGATTCGTTACAGACACAGTAAAAAAAATCGATTAAAAAAAATTATTTTGTTCATACTTGTTAGGATCAGTAAAATCATGCGCGTCATGATTGGGTGCGCACCTCCCCATATTACACGTAGTTTTTATTTTTATTTCTTTTTTTTTTTACTTTTATACACATATGCGTCATGTCATAGAAAAATTCTTTTACAATAAGAACGTTCTGAATACCAGAACCAAGACAAAATGCCAAGGTGAGTCAGGGGCAGCGTGTTGTCAACGCGCGCGTATATCGATCCCCCATTAAAGAGAACATAATAGAGTATGTAAAAAAGAAAGAATAAAGAGAAAACAAAAGTAAGACGGTTATATATACATGATATATACAAATTTTATCACAAGTTAGAGGACGACGCTCATGGTGACTTTGGTGCTTACGTGTCAGTATCTATATATATTTATTACATATGTATTTCATTTTTCTCTCTCTCCTTCCAGGACATTGTATTTTGCATTTTTTTTAGATGAAAAAAAACCAGTAAAATAGAAACAAAAGTAATAAAATTTTTATATAGATTGTCGTCACACTTGTAGGCTCTCTTTTTAGTCTGTCGTATATTATACAACTACACCTCCCCCCCTCGAAAAAGTATAAAGAGAAATATTTTTTTTTCTTGGCAACTTGTGCCTGTGGAACACTTATTTTATTTTTATTTATACAGATACGTAAAGAATATTTATATATATACGTAAACGTTATTATATTATACATATATGTTAGAAACATGGAAAAATTACGTCGTCGTTGAATTTCCATTCAAATTTATTTGTATATAGATTGATTATGCGCCTACCAGTTATACACGTATAAAGATATAAAAAAAGACGAAAAATAAACTATTTATATGAAAAAAAGTACAAAAATCATTAAGAAACTCTTGTTCATTTATTTCTTGACTTCTCGCCTTCGAGAAAAAAGAGAAAAAAGGAAGCAGGGGTGGCACGCGTCGCGAAGTGAAATTGATCTGATGATGATGAAATTAGCTTCTTTGAGAAACGAAGAATCGTCGTGTTATCGAACGCGCCAAAGCTTCTCGCGATAAATCTTGCTCGAAATGCCGTCCAACCTTTTGCATATTAATAATATACTTCATTAATTAATTTATTAATCAATTTCACTGAGGAGAGGTTCACGTTTGATTTTTTTCTTAACAAAATAATTTCGTTCTGTAACCAACTGTTAACACTTGAATCGCTATCAAAATTTTATCATATGTATATAGATGTAGATATTGTTTATAGATTGCACTGTAATGGATTAACAAAAGGATTGCTGGAAAAGGATAACTTTTAAAAATTACTCAAATCGAATCACGAGTCGAAAAAGTATACAGAAATGGAACTGTAAGTGGTATCGGAAGAAACGAAATTGTCTTGTATAGAAAACAATTGGTACTGGAATCTCCTCGAGTTTACTAACAAAAAAAAACTGCAAATTGACATAACGAATTATCTCTTACGGATTGCATTATTATCTCTATTTACAAATACAATATACAATGCAATAATTTGTATACAAATAACTTAAAAAAAACTTCAATGATATCTCTTATTAATTATTCTCGATTAATCATTTTAGACGCAATTTTCATCCATCTTCATAGTTCCGCACAGCAACAACACCATTTTTTTATTTAATTATAACTAACAAAAAATGCTCCACATGGCCAAGTTGACACTAACTTTGATTAATTTTTTTACTCTCACTCGCGGACAGCTTTCGCGCGCATGCATTATATGTTATACACAATTATATACACACGATTGATATGTATCTCTTCATACCTATAGGTTTTCTCAATCGACTTACGCATTAACCACGTAAATGTATATAATGCTCGTGCGCAACTTATCTCTTTCTATATATTTATTTTCTCAAATTTTTGATAAAAGGAATTGTAAAATAATTTGATTCGCCACTTTTTCGATACTTAATAATTCAAACTCGTATATGTGAAACGATGCTTCTGACATGCCTGGAAAATACTTCTACTTTATGACGTTTATAATTGACAGATCCAAGTTGATACATTACAAAACTAAAAAGAACGGCTTATGGGCCTCTTTGACACACCCGCTTGCTGGGGCATTTTAATGACATTTAATATTAATCAGTAAATTGATACAATAATATCTGTACGTTTGATTTCTTGAAGAAACGCACAATCGCAAGGAACATGAGATTATTAAAAATTAACAAAATACGTACAGGCACCTGTGAGGTCTTCTGGTGGCTGGTGTGCACCCAAGCTGCGCCGGAAATTTTATCCGGAACGCGAATAATAATAATAACTTTTTTCTCATATTTTCTTTCACTTTCGTTAAATAATAACATTAATACGTGTTTTTGTTCACTCTCCTTTTACATAAGTAACAGTTCGAAATAACGAATAATAATTTTTTTTTTGCAATAAATTAATGAAATGTTCATCGGACTATACAGCGAATATATTTAATCCACTAAATCGTACCATTATTTTAATATACCAGATTTACTAATTATTTTTCAGCATATAGATCTACACTGTAATGGTTTGATCTGCATTATTTCTAGATTATCAATAGAACCGGTAGCTTCTAAAATTTTATATTTTTGCGGGGAGGGTACACGAGCCACATTTGTGTTTCTAATTTTCAAATAATAAACAGTAAAGCATAAATAATAACGTGAACGAAAAAAGTGAGAGTAATCACAATATCTCCTCGTTAACAAAAATTAAGGCGCAGGTGTTTTTAATTTGTTAATATATATATATATATATATATATATATATATATATAATATTTTTT